>JASPKZ010010657.1:1800000-2007526 GCA_030220185.1 Diploptera punctata
CACTACTAAACTGATTTCATGTAAACAGTACATGGCACAGACAATAATTATTCATAAGTTATGTAGGTAGGAAATAACACTATGAGGTTTATTTTAATTTTGTTGAGTTGTTTCTTGACTCACCTCATACTTCTTAACTCCCTTGCATATCTAGATTTCGTCACTGTATTTGTGACATTCTCAATGCTGTTCACGTTCACAACTGACATCCAGTGGTCAGTCTGCAGGAGAGGAGACCATTGGACGTCAGTTGTGAACGTGAACAGCATTGAGAATGTCACAAATACAGTGACAAAATCTAGACATGTGAGGGAGTTCAGAAGTATGAGGTGAGTCAAGAAACAACTCAACAAAATTAAACTCTGTTGCATTGTTGTTCTGTAATATTATTATTTAGCAAAGTTATCAAGATGTCAAATCATTAAAAAAATCCAACAAGCAAGAAAAGTTATTAAAGAAAATTTTAAAAAGTTATTTTCAAGGTAAATTTATTGTATTACTTTTAAATTTGATGTTTTTATTATTAATTTAATACCTCTCACTGAAGGACAAATTATATTTGAAGAGAAAAAAGTACCCCAGTCCGAGCATATATTTTTTCCTTCAAATACATTTTTGTGCAATAGTGCGTTTTGTCATACTTACCAGCAATGGCATCCATGATTGAAAGTTCAACTTCCTACATTTCGGGGTTGCCAAGCTATATAACTATACTGTAATATTATATATTACAAACCACTTGTGGGAAGTAAAACCACTGCCCTCTATGTATATACAAAAATATATCCAAAAGGTAGTGTTAATATACATTATACGAAAGAAATCACTGCATTTTAAATGAACTGAACTTTATTTGAAACAACATTGAAAGTTGACTTAACAAAATTCTGCTGAAAACTTTTAGACTTTTTAGCTTTATGTCCAATGTACTTATTTCTGAGGAAGCTAACTAGTGTAACAAAATCTGCAATATTGATACATTCTTTTAAATTTATCATCGTTATCAGCATTGAATATTCTGACCACAAACTCGCTGGTGACTTTAATGTTTCACTCCTAAGCATGAAATAAGCAACCATACTTTTTTCACTTACACTACAATTATTCTCCAGCCACTTTCTGAATGAAATATATGTTTTTTTCATATTTTAATTTAGATTTCTCTGGCACTAAAGAAGCACACCCAAATTCCCACGCCTCTTTAATTTCGTCATTTTGATTACAATCATTGATACTTGCAGCCATTTTATGCGAGATTGATATCAAGGCCTGCTGTAATCTTAACAATTATTTTCAGCATTTAGCATATATACATTGGACAGACTGCTAACGTCAGTCAATTTAATAATGAATGCAAATATTTCCGACAAAGATGTTATTATTTTACTATTATTTATTATTTTGAAAACACCATCGCGCAAAAAATAATGTATACAACGCACGTTTGTGAAGTGTTTTACAGAATCTCAGAAATTAAAACATCGCTATTGCTTGGTTTTTACACGCTTTATATTAGCTTGACCTGTATCTATCTATGTAACAGAATCTTTCAATGCCATTTTCAACCACTTAAAATCATTGGATCGACTTGAAACTTTGTATACTTGTAAAGGACCAATGACAATACAATAATTTCATAATTTTTTTCTAAAATCCTGGCCAGAATGATCAGGAAATAAAAAAAAGTGTTGTGTAATTATGTAACGGAATCTTTCAACATGATTTTCACCCACTTAAAATCATTGGACCGACTTGAAACTTTGTATACTTGTAAAGGACCCGTGACAATACAATAATTTCGTAAATGTTTCTAAAATCCTGGCCAGAATCAGCAGAAAATCAAAATAATAAAAACCAGTATAATAGGTTGCGGACTTATCAACTTCTTACTCAATCGTTGTAAGAGCTCAGTTGGTAGAGCGGTGGACTTAGTGGTATATAATTTCAGTAATCCATAGGTCGCTGGTTCAAATCCGGCCAGGAGGATTTTTTTTTTAGTAGAGTGTTACTTTTAGCTCATACTACAATGGTATCGAATTTAAAGATATTTGCATTTTATCTTATTCTGTAAAATACTAAAACTAAAAAATAAAAAAAAATTGTTTTAAAAAACTAAAACAACACACTTTATTAGAAAACCGAACTAAAAAATGAAAAATAATTTTAATTTCTAACACGCGATAAAATTAAAGTGGTCAACAAAAAAATCATATCTAACATATCTAGAATAAAACTAGAGTTATCTACAAAAAAAAGTATCATCAAAAGCACAAGAGGTGATGTCCTTAGAAAAATCAATAATCAGAGAATTTCATCAGTGGAAGCCATGACTGAAGAGGAACAGATATTGTCTGAAACCGCCAGTATCAAAGAAATTTGAAATTATATGAGATGAGTCGTTAAAAATATGTTCTCCACTCACACAATAATGTTTACTTTAAATATATCCTAGTAATACCTTCTATAGATACATGTTTTTAAACCATTAGATGTATTTTATGAAAAGTTGTAATTGTGATGATGTAGGGTTTGTGAGCAGTCTACCAGCGGAGAGCGATGCTGCGATAGCTCAGTTGTTGCTGCACGTGCCGTTGTTACGACCTGGTAACAATGAAACTAAGGCTCGCTACGTGTCGGTGATCCACAAGGTGTTGAGTCACACAATAGAGACTGGAGCTCATATTGACAAGGCTCGTCAACTGCTGTCCTACAGCCTCATCCACCCAGCGTTCACCGGTGAAGACAGGAGGTCAGAGTTCACATCATGTTAACTAACTGAAAATGTATTATTTGTAACCAGGGTCAGAACACTAGTGGCATACTGTTATCATTTTGAGATACTGCTTTAAGTAATGCCAGTTTTACAAAATTTCTTTTGTTCAGAGTTGTATCCAAACAAATCCATTCTTAAACTATCATTAAATGAATCTGATTTCACACCTCACCTCATATTTTGTATCCTTCCCAGGACAAGTTTCAAGAAAAATTTTGCTCATTGTCAACTGTCATCTGACTTGTTTCTTCTTCCTCTGTTGGTGGTCCGATGAGACAGTACACTAATTAAACCAGTGCTAACTCAGGGAGTGAAACTTGGGTTCTGACTGAACATGATAAACCTCATTAAGTTATGTAGGTAGGAAATAACACTATGATGTTTATTTTAATTTTGTTGAGTTGTTTCTTGACTCACCTCATACTTCTTAACTCCCTCGCAGATCACTGTATTTGTGACATTCTCAATGCTGTTCACATTCACAACTGAACATGAACAGCATTGAGAATGTCACAAATACAGTGACGAAATCTGGATCTGCGAGGGAGTTAAGAAGTCAAGAAACAACTCAACAAAATTAAAATGATAAACCTCAAATTGGCTGTTTTTGAAAGAAAGATACTCAGAGGGATGTATGGACATATTAAGGAAAAAGGAGAGTGGTGAAAGAGATGTAACAGGGAATTATGAGTTGTATAAATCATCAGATATTAAAGCAAACAAACCAAGGAGGTCAGGACATATGCAGAGGATGACCACAAAATTAAGTAGTTAGATGGGGGATTCTTTACAACATGTGACATGAAAAATTTTTCTAAGTTGCAATCATATACGATGCATATGCACCAACAAACACGAAGCAGTTTACACTATGGAATTGCAGAATGCAGCCAATGTGTACACGATATTTAACGAACCTGAAAGCTAACCTAATGCAATTTAAGCATTCTAACCTGTGAAAGAATGCAATGCCCAAAAATAAATAGTAAGTTCTGAAATTCTGAAGTGTATGTGTACAGTTAGTACATACTCTATGTTCGGTGCACTGGAACACGACTTTGTTTTTGCTTTGAATATTCATTAAAATCAATATGCTACCATGTTTTCATGTTATGTATGCAGTTATATATCACAGAAAAATATAAATATAATAAATTTGGGGATTTTTACGTTATGAGATTTTCTTAATAGAAAAATAATAATTGAAAAATGTAAAAATAATTGTAAATGGTGGGAAATAATTTGAAAAATGAAACCCTAAAAATAAAATTTGACAGGAGTTTATGAAGGAATTAAAAAAGTTGCATCACAGGTTGTAAAGAATAGCCGTTAGAAAAATTACAGATGGTTTACCAGAAGGAAGGTGGATAATTGGAAGACTAAATTTGAGATGAATGGATGGAGTACAACAGGATGTCAAATCTTTTAAACTTAAGAATTGGTGGACATTTGCTGTAGTTAGAGAAGCCTGCAGAAAAAATTCTGAAGAAAGTATTGAGTGTCATGTTGATGATGACTGTACCTGTATTTTGATTATATGTCAGAAAACACTCCAAATAAAATGCTATTTAAAAACAACATTACTTCAATAAATGAATGAGCCATTTCTTATCTTACCTCATAGTTTATGTTTTCTTAAACACATGAACTGCAGTTTTCAAGAGGAACATCCCTCCCATTTTCAACCGATATTCCATATTTAACTACGAACGATGATACTTGTGAGAAAACAAGTGTATTTTGTCTCTAAGTACAACCACCGTTATATGATTCCATGAGCTGCCACTAGTGTGTTTGGTAGTCGTGTGGTTAAGAGAAAAAATGTTTGGTAAGAAATGTGTAAAAATATTTAACTTTTCATTAATATTTAAAGGAAGTGACACTGAGGTTTAATTAAATTAATGTATAGTTAGATTTTTACGACTCACCTCATAATTCTTGTTTTTCATTATTGGAAGCATGGACACTAAAAAGACAACATGAAAGCAGAATAACGGCTTGTGAAATGAGATTCATGCGCATATTACACCAGATGCCCTCCATGGTATCTTTACCTTGTCGTGGTGGAGTGGCTTGCGTGCTTAAATGATCCTGAGAGCTATGCCGGCGGTAGCATTGCTGCCGATAGGGTTACCCATGCCGGACTGGTCGAAGGTGATAAGCCAGACGAAAAAAGTACCTTGGGCGAAAGAGTGACGATCTTTCACCGTAAAAATACAACCGTCAAGAAATGCGGACATGGGTTCAACTGGGATAAAATTTTCCGGAGGTCAAATAGTCCCCCATTCGGTTCTCCGGGCGGGGACTACTTCAGGGAACCCATGCCAAAGGCTCAAACACAGGGACATGTTCCTAGGAACATGGAATGTTAGGACTTTATACAATAGTGGGGCACTAGAGATATTAACGCGGGAACTAGATAAATCGCCCTTGGATATAGTCGCTTTACAGGAAGTTAGGTGGCCAGGAGAAGGTAGTCAGGAATCAGGAACCTTTGCATTATTCTATGGGGGTGCAGAAAGACCTGCATTTGGAACGGGTTTTTTAGTCAGAAGGAGGATCCTATCCGCTATCCGAGATATTAAGTTTGTTAATGATAGGATATCATACATAATTCTAAAGGGTAAACGACATGATTTTATAATTGTAAATGTACATGCCCCCACAGAAGATAAAGATGACAAGATCAAGGATGAGTTCTATGAAGAATTAGAATGCTTATTTGATAGCCTTTCACGATATCATATGAAAATTGTCTTAGGAGATTTTAATGCAAAAGTGGGGCGGGAAGATATATTCAAACCAACAATAGGCAAATTCAGTCTTCATGAAGATAGTAATGACAACGGGGTTAGATTAGTCACATTTGCCACATCAAAGAATCTGATTGTTAAGAGCACAACATTTCAGCATAAGGATATTCATAAATACACCTGGACATCCCCAGATGGAGAAACTCGGCACCAGATAGATCATGTATTAGTGGATAAACGCTGGCACAGTAGCATCATTGATGTTAGATCAGTTAGAGGGACAGACTGCAATTCGGATCATCATCTGGTCAGAGTGAAAATCAGACAACGGCTATCGCTTATGAGAGGAACGAATGCTAAAGATGATTCTGTAAAATATGAATTAAAAAACTTGAGAAATGATGAAATGCGGCAAGAATACCAAATCAAAATTGCTAATAGATTTGAAGTACTGGAATCTTCAGATGACAATGTGACAAACGAAGAAGACCTGATATAAATAAAGAATGGGAGGCTATAAGAGATACTATTAAATTGTCAGCATCAGAAAGCATTGGTTGTTTAAAAAAGAGGCAAAACAAGAAATGGTTTGATGAGGAATGTGCCGACATTGTAAAGAAAAGAAAACTAGCAAAAATTAAATGGTTACACGAGCCAAATGAGGTAATTTAGAGCAATTGGGTAGTATTAGACGGGAAACCACTAAGTTACTAAAGAGTAAAAAGAGGGAATATTTGAGAGAGAAGATTTATGATCTTGAAATGAATGCAAAAAATAGGAACATTAGAGAATTATATCAGGGAATTAGTATAGAGAAGAAAGGGTTTCAGGCTAGAACAAACATAATTCGAAATGAAAATGGGGATACGATTGCAGATTCTAGGAGTATATTAAATAGATGGAAAAGTTACTTTAATCAGCTATTAAATGTACATACAGAACAGGACATTGAGGAGGATAAGTTACAGACAGCAGAAATGCTAGTCGCAGAGCCAAGTGCATTAGAGGTTGAAATGGCGATTGAAAAATTGAAGTTGTATAAAGCATCAGGTTCAGATGAGATCCCAGCAGAACTCATAAAATCAGGAGGAGAAAAATTGATAGACAAAATACGCTGGTTGCTTAGTATGATTTGGGAAAAAGAAGCTCTTCCAGATGAATGGAAGGAATCAATTATCATACCAATTTATAAGAAAGGAGATAAACTGATTGCAACAACTACAGGGGCATCTCATTACTTTCAACTTCATACAAAATTCTTACAAATATATTAGTAAGCAGACTTACTCCCTACATTGATGACATTCTAGGAGATCATCAATGTGCATTTAGAAGAAACAGGTCTACAACAGATCAGATTTTTAGTATAAGACAGATTTTAGAAAAGAAATGGGAATATAATGGCACTGTACATCAACTATATGTAGACTTCAAAAAAGCATATGATTCAATTAAGAGGGAGAAGTTATATAGTATCCTGCTGGAGTTCGGAATTCCTAAAAAGTTAGTTAGACTTATACGAATGTGTCTAAATGGCTCAAATAGTAGGGTGCGTGTAGGCAAACAGTTTTCAGACACTTTTGAAATCCAGAATGGGCTGAAGCAAGGAGATGCACTATCTCCTCTACTATTTAATTTGTACTAGAGCATGCCATTAAATCTTTAGAGAATGAGGAAGGCTTACAACTGAATGGTATTAATAAGCTGTTAGTTTATGCTGATTATGTAGTACTATTGGCCGATAGCGAGGAGATACTAAAGGCCAACACGCACACACTATTGAGTAACACTAAGAAATTAGGACTGGAAGTAAATATCAGTAAAACTAAATATGTGGTCACAGGTAGAAATTCAGTATATAATGGAAATGGACAGCTAATGACAAATGAGGGAAATTTTGAGGAAGTGGCTGAATTCAAATACCTAGGAACAATAATCACAAATAGGAATGAGACGCACAAAGAAATTAAACATAGGCTCAATTCTGGAAATGCATGCTATTATGCATTGCAGAGACTTTTGATGTCCCAACTCCTTTCAAAAAACGTTAAGCTGAAAATATATAAAACTATTATTCTACCAGTTATATTATATGGGTGCGAAACATGGACTCTTACTTTAAGGGAGGAAAGGAGATTACGAGTATTTGAGAATAAAGTTCTTAGGAAAATTTTTGGACCAAAGAAAGATGAAGAGACAGGTGAATGGAGAAGACTACATAACAATGAACTACATGGTCTTTATAGGAAGCCAGATATAATAAGAACAGTTAAGTCTCGTAGACTGCGATGGGCAGGACATGTTGCACGTATGGGAAATGAAAGACGTGCATGGAAGCTTCTTGTAGGAAAGCCAGAGGGAAAACGCCCAGTTGGTAGACCAAGAATGAGGTGGGAGAACAACATTAACTATGATTTGAGGGAAGTAGATTATACAGGGAATGATTGGAAAGCATTAGCTCAGGATAGGTATGTATGGAGAGCTTATGTCCGCGTGGCCATGAACCTACGGGTTTGATAGTGCCAGTGAGTAAGTAAGTAAGTAATTACACCAGATGGGATCGGAAAAAGAACACCGATATCTTAAAAGAATTGAAGACTATGCCAATTTTGGAATATATTAAACAGTACCAATTATATTAAGTAGGAAATAACACTATGAGGTTTATTTTAATTTTGTTTAGTTGTTTCTTGACTGATCTCATACTACTTAACTCCCTTGCATATCTAGATTTCGTCACTGTATTTGCGACATTCTCAATGCTGTTCATGTTCACAACTGACGTCCAATGGTCTCCTCTCCTGCAGACTGCAGTTGTGAACATGAACAGGATTGAGAATGTCGCAAATACGGTGACGAATTTAGATATGCAAGGGAGTTAAGAAGTATGAGGTGAGTCAAGAAACAATTAAACAAAATTAAAAGTACCAACTAAATTGGAAACACCATCTTGAAAGAATGAATTCAAATCGGATCCCCAAAGCTGTTTATAATTATATACCAAGAGGACGAAGATCTCTGGGCTGTCCTATGAAACACTGGAGGGAAAATTTTCTATGGGATTGTAACAGGCCTTGGCCTAATACTTGGAAGGAAGAAGAAGAAGAAGAATTTTTAACTTTTTCTATAGCTTCCCCACATTCTTTTCTGATAATCATTTGGTTTAGCCCCTCAATTGAAATTTCTATGTTGGCTGTGTTTGTATTGGAGTACAGAATTGGCATAACAGATTCACCTAAATGCCCTTTTTGCAATTTAAATGAAGATATGGAAAGAAACCATCTCCTCCATTGTCCAGCTTTTGTAGAAGAGACCAGCCTTTCTGCTAAATATTGGAGTGTAAGAGAGCGAATGATTTCATTATCAAATGCTCGACATTAGATACCAACCAACCATGTTGGCTGTGTAATCTTCTAAATTGTTTGAAAAACAGATGCATATTTTTAATCCTTTATCCGAAAGTGAGATTTCTTCCTTGCTGAAGTCTTCAGATGAAAAATGAATTACTTTTCCCGGCCTCTTTGTTTCCAGAATTTGTGGTTTTATTATGTTGATTTTCAATTTTATTCTTCACTCAATTTTTTGTTTTAAATTATTCTCTTTTTTTTTGTGCCTATTTTTTTCTTCATGATTATGTTAAGTTGGTTGTAAAAATTCTTTTCTAAGTTTTTGCAAATTATTTGGCCTAAATTTTTGGTTAGTTTTAACCTTTACACTGCTACGAATGGGTATATCCGTTGGCAAAGAAAATGCTTGCTGTGCTATGGGTGTGTATATCCATTCTCAACTCCAAACGCCTGCTAGTTATATAATACGTATTGCATTGCTTTCAAACTAAGCAGGCATATACTGCCATCTCCTAGGAACCTAAATAAACTTTTTCCATATTTCTCCCTGCATTGAGCAAGGAGGGTTTTACTAGACTATGGAAATATCTCCAGCATTGATAAAAGGTTTAAGTGCCGGAAAGTAATCACTTTTATGATTCATAATTCGCATTAATGTCTACCCCTGTTAGTGAGGTGAGTCATAAAAGTCAACTTTATGAACTATTATTGATATTTAACTTGTTTTATTTGTGAAAGTATGTGCTGAGTGAAGATTGAACATTTGCAGGTCTCTGACGTACTGGCTGCGACTTCTGGAAGCTCGGATCACAAATGGTACAACACGTGGTGTGGTGCCCTCTGTGAGTGACTCCCCCAGACATATCTGGCAGCAGCAGCAGCAGCAGAGAGGACAGGACTCGAGCAATGTGAACGGACACTACTTGGTGCACAACTGTAACTCTGCTCCGTCCATAGCTTCACAGAGTCAGTCTCACTTATCATTTACTGTACTTTTGTCATCTAAAAGGTAGTTGCGTCATTTATGCAATGAAAGTGTCAGGGATTGGTAGTATTTTTCCACAAACTACATAATCAGATATTTAGACTTCACGGTGGCAATAGATATCCTTTATTTACAATTTCATTACGAACAGAATTTCTGATCCATGTTGACTTAATTGTAAATTATGCTGTTATTTTCACAACATCCTCTATGACTAATGTACTGTTTGAAAACATTCAAAAATAATGTCTCTCCCTTTTCGAATAGTTTTGTTTCAAATGTTTTAAGAAATTCTACAGAAAGCAGCCATTTTGAAACAATTGAAATCCCAACATATTCTGCATTGCGCATTCGTAAACAATACTTTTTTCATAATTAATATATATATATATATATTATTAAATTAATATTAAGAAGTTAAAGCTGTTACTATGATAGAAATAAGTAAATTAAATTATTGTTATCAATGGTAAAGAGAAAAAAAATTTGCCTGAACCGGGAATCAAACTCCAAATCTTCAGCTTTCCATGCTGATGCTCTGACCACTGAGCTAATTCAGGCTACATTCCCATCTAAGCGTAAATCCTTCCTTTTCCTTCGTCTCTTGGTCCCACATTCAAATGCAGTGAATCATCATTGAATGGCTTCTACATTGTCACATTCAGTACCAGGCACTGAGCAGGGCATTTAAACCCACAGGCCAGCCATTTAAATACCCCAGCTACCCTTTTCATGGCACTTCAGAAAATGGACCATTATTCACAAACTATTAGTCCTAGAAAATTCAAATTTTGTACATACCTAAAAGGAGATATCCTAGTAGGATATGATGGTGAAATAACTTGGGTGATTGACATCACATGATATCGGCGTATCAATTTCAGGAAGTGGAAGTTCATCTTCACTTTCACTTTGTGAATCTTCTAATTCAGGAATCAGTTCATCACCTGAATCATCATTATACAAAATATTAACTAATTCTTCTTCAGTGAGATATTTTTCTTTTGCCATAGTTTCACTCATGCACAAACAACAGTGCGATAACGAGAAACATATACGACTGCATTGGAGCCTGGAGGGAAGTTTGTGTGAAAGAATTCCATGTGTTGTTTGTTTTAAAAATAAAAGGGGATTCACTAAGGTAAAACTTGTCAAACGGGAATAGAAAATGTACATTTACATGCCATCTATGATCTCCAAGACATACTAAGCCAACACAATATTTAGGTGCTGAATATAAATGTGGTTTATTCACGCCCGCTCTAAAATGAGTTAACTGACTGACGGCCGCATACACGATAGTCTCTTTAAACACCTTAACTGGTGTATGGTACTGAATGTGTTAAGAAGACATGACACACAGCTATAGCATTATTTATTAAATTAATATTAAGAAGCTAATTCAATACAGAATTTGAGTTATTGGAGTTTGACTTAGTGTGTGTTGTTGCAGGTAACATGGCCAGCTCACATCCGCGGATCCGCAGAAGCAACAGCCTCACTCCTCCTGTCAGTATTACCCAGACGTCCGAACTCTGGAGTTCACAGGTACTTGTGCTAGTAAATGAATACATGTATCAAATGTAATAAATAGGAGAAGGACATATTACAGATGTGTTATATTGCAGGATGACCTGTCGGGCAGACAGAAGCCTCGTAGTTTCTCTCTGTCTTCGGAACATGCCCCTCCCCTCTCACCACAGAGCTCGCTGGCTTCTTCAGGCAGTGGTTCGCTGGATGAACTGCGCTCAGGGTTCAGTTGTGAAGCTTCTGGCATGCGAGGTGAGTCACCAGGGTCATATTAATAAATAAGGTGAATCTGTTATGAGGTTTATTTTAATTTATGTTGAGTTGTTTTTGACTCTTTAAGAAGTATGAGGTGAGTCAAAAACAACTCCTCATAAATTAAGGTGAATCTGGTTATCTTATCTCATAAATATTTGATGTTTCAGGTTAATAGAAACACATTTTACTTTCATAGATTTTGAAAAAGCATTCGACACAGTCAAGAGATCAAAACTCTTCAATATATTGGAAGACAGAAATATACCAAATATACTTCTGCTGAACATACAAAATATTTACAAAGACAACACCATAAAGATTAAATTAAATAACAGATTTTCTGAAGAAGGAATTATAAATCGTGGTGTGAGACAAGGCTGCGCCCTATCCCCAACACTCTTTGCAATTTATATCAACGAAGTAATATGTTGTTTATTTTTTATTTCACTCACCTCATACTTCATAACTCCTAGCATACCCAGGGTTTCGTCACATCCTTTGTGACATTCTCAATGATGTGACGAAACCCTGGGTATGCTAGGAGTTATGAAGTATGAGGTGAGTGAAATAAAAAATAAACAATATTAAAAAACCTCATAGTGTTATTTCCTATCTACATAACTTAATGAAGTAATATGTTGCTGGAACAAGAAATGTAAATTTGGAATAAGAATATCAGAAAATACAAAATTAAACACCCTATTGTTTGCAGGTGACCAAATAATAATAGCAAATTCAGAAGATAATCTGCAGAAAGGTCTGTATGAACTTAACAAAATTACAGAAGAATATGGATTGAAGATATCTACATAGAAAACAAAAATTATCCTGTCAGAAGTAAAATTGTACTTGACAATAAAATTTTGGAGCAGGTGAATAATTTTACGCATCTAGGATGCAATATCTCATGAAGAAGAAAAGGATGTAAATGCAAAAATATCTAAATTTTTAAGAATTTTAGGGTTAATAAATTCTATCTTCAAGCCACAGTTAGTCCAAAAACATTTACGACTAAGGGTCGTATCTGTGAATGCATTAGACCGTAAAAGTCGTTCTCTGCTGAGAAAGTTGCATCCAAAGACTTTTTGCATACTCAAAAATCTGTTCATGCGATAATAATTGTCAAAATTCCTAAGTTACCTGACGAGGTGACTTTGCAGAGAACGAATCGTGAGCAACCCGATGGGAACCGATGTAGTTTGAAACCTTGCCACGTACCTTGCTGCTTTATCCAAGATGTCGGACCTTGAAGACTCGATCATGTTTTCAGTATACGCGGAGAAGAGGAATTTGATAGAGTCTACCAAAGAATTCAACTGGAAGAACAGGAGAATCGGCGTAATATTGCATGATGCAGACGTCATTGTATATGGTTTTATTTGCAGGATGCAAGCGTAAATGCGTTCCTCTAGCAGACGAAAATAACAGAAGTGGTTTTATCGCTGAGAATTATGGGTAATTTCTTGCCAGTATTACGAAAACGACTTTCATGTATGACCAGTTAGTGGGTTGCTAATTCGATCTTTGCACTTGCTCACGGAAAGTCAGCTCATCGGTGATTGGAAGTAATTTGAGTAGAGACTAATGTATTTGCATGCAGCCCTAAAAGTGTATAAAACACTGGCTCTTCTAACTCTTTTGTATGGTAGCGAAGTATGGACGTTGAAACAGAAGGATATACAGAGACTTAGATCTGCTGAAATGAGATACCTTCGGAGGACTGCAGGATACACACCACTAGATCACAAAAAAATGAAGACATCTTAGAAGAATTACACGTGGAACCTTTAGAAAACAAAATTTCTGATTATAAGTCAAGATGGATGCAACATGTTCATCGAATGGAAGATCACAAAATACCCAAACAAATGTTAAGATATCAACCTGCAGGAAGAAGAAGACCAGGACATCCATTCAAAAGACTTATGGATGGTGTTTCTCTTGAGGCCGAAACAGGTCAACAAATGGCCTAAATTCGTGAATGTACTATGATGATGATGATGTTTTATAGCTCACCTCACACACAGTCTTCTAATTATACCGGTTTCAAAGCTTGGGAAGCTTCATCTTCAGTAATTTCTTGTCAACTGATGTTATGTTGATCAGGAGAACTGCTTCTTCCTCCCTCTGTTGGTGGAATGATGAATCTCCGGATCAAATCTAAATCCCTGGGAATTTTAAAGTTCATAAGTTTTTCTTTTTTGTTTTTTTCTATGTCGATTTTCTTCCCAAATTGTGACTTCTTTTTTGTTTATTTAGACTGGCTTGTGTTTTAATTAGATGTTTTTCAGACCAAGCATGAGCTGACTGCTGACTTTTCCCACTCCACCATTTTTTACTTTTCTAAGATGTTTTTCACCCTTGTTTTTAAATTTCTTTTTGTTTTTCCTATGATTTGAAACATTTGCACAGAATTGGAATTATCTCATCTGCTTGTGCAATCAACAAGAAGGCGTGGATCAGGATGTAGTTGTGGTTGCTTATAGAGATATATATTGCTATTACAGATGTGCCAGCCTGGCTCAAGTCTCTGAGACTTCACAAATATGCCCAGTTGTTTGCACAACTGACATACGAGGAGATGCTCGCACTGACGGAGGAACAACTTACAACTCAGGGTGTCACTAAAGGTGCTCGTCACAAAATAATCATCAGCATCCGCAAGCTGAAGGAGCGGTACAACATCCTCTGTCAGCTGGAGAAGGTAAAACACCTTCCTATCATTTTTTCTAGTGATTTCTCTTTTCTCTTCTTGTTTCCCTTATTAGCATCGGGAAGTCTCCTTTATAGTTACAGTAGTCGAGCTTAAACTATGCAAATGTTGTACCATATTTACTTGCATATTTATCTACTTTCTTACCATATTTTTGTGATCTAAAAACTGGATTCATGAAATTTATTAACAAAAGCCAATAAATACGGTGAATCTGGTACATCTTTACATCATATATATTTGTTTAATTTGATATATTATGGTGAGCACATCGAAACTTGTCACATGAAAGACAAATATTTATGAGGTAAAGATGTAACACAATTAATTTGTTTGCCTCTATACTTAAAATTGTTAGTAATTTTTGTTAGAATCATAGGGGGTTGAATTGGGTTTGAAATTTCTAAGTTAAGTGTTGGCAATAAGGTTAAGTCTTTATATTATAATAGTGTAACTAGTTTCTTAGGATCTTCACCTTATTTGAAGGTTTCTTTTGAAACATTTTTTACATGGCTCTCTGTTTTTTTCAAATTTAGATTCTTTTTGTTTGTTCTGTGTGTTATTTTCTTTCTTTGATTTTTGGGTTAAATTTTTAATTTTATTTTTTTTGTTTTTCAGTCTTCTTACTCATTTTTATGTTTAATATGTTGTAAGATTTCTTTTCTAAATTTTCCCACATGATTTTTCCTAAATGTTTTGAAAGTTTTATATGTAATAAATAAATTTCAATATCTAAATTATTTATTTTAGCATAATGTTTGTTTCTTTCAATTTTGAGTAATTTCTCTTCCAAGTTTTCATGTTTTTTGTTTTTCTCTTCTTCAATGGTTTTCCTTATGAATTTAGGCGTTAGATGTAATTTTAGGCATTGATTAATGAATTTAATATCAGCCAGTCTTTTGTTTTTATTTTGTTTTAATTTTAGAAACTTTTTAATTTCACTATTTAAATTTTAAACATTTTTATTAAGCAGTTGAATGTACGAGGCCACCATCTTGTTTGGTTTTTATATGTAAAAATCAATTTGTGTTTTCCTTCTTTAGACTTGAATTGTCTGATTTATTATTTTTTTATTTTTATTTATTTTTTATTAAGAACTTCCTGTTGTAATTTTTAAGAAAAAGCAAGTTTTGAATGATGTTGCAGGATGTGGTGGATGGAGACAATCTGGTGGTGATACTGGAGGAGTAAAAGCAATACTTATCTCACCAATGAAAGCGTCGAACCAGGACGATAAGGAGAGAGAAGAGACTGATTCTGAAGCAGGACGACCTCAGGAAGACATCCCCGCTCAGTTCATTAAAGTCATGGGCAAAGGTAATTGTCCTTCCACATGTTTCCTTGAAAAAACTGTTTAACTTCAGTCATCTCATTGGAGAACTCAAGTATCTCTTGCCATGTCATTGAGATGGTTTAAAAACTCATTTATATGTTGTAGATGTAATAATAGTTTATTTTATTATTTGAGAGTTAGCCGGCAGATTCTCACTGCCCAGCAGTGCACGTTATGACGATTTATCTTTCTACAGTAAGTAAATGTAGCTTCATTAAGTTATGTAGGTAGGAAATAACACTATGAGGTTTATTTTAATTTTGTTGAGTTGTTTCTTGACTCACCTCATACTTCTTAACTCCCTCGCAATCCGGATTTCATCACTGTATTGTGACATTCTCAATGCTGTTGTGAACGTGAACAGCATTGAGAATGTCACAAATACAGTGAAGAAATCCAGATTGCGAGGGAGTTAAGTATGAGGTGAGTCAAGAAACAACTCAACAAAATTAAAAAATGTAGCTTCGTCAGAATTTGGCCAAGTTGATTAGTAGTTACATTCTTTGCCCCTGGTACAGAGGGCCATGGGTTCAAAGTCAGATGTCATAACATCTTCTTCCTTTCATGTGATAGACCTAGGGGTCTGTTATGGTCTCATCGCAGGAGTATCGTGCCTGTCCAGAGGCCTGAGGTGGCAACCCCACCACTGGACTCGCTCGCTTCAGGCCAGTAACTTGTTGTAAGGACTTATCTTACTAAAAAAGTCTCAAAGAAAATGTAAAAGAACTGGTCTAAATGATGTCATAACTTAAAGTAAAATAAACAATGAAATATTCCAAGTATCTCTGCATAGAGACATGTCAACCAAGTCCATTACTGTGGTCTCGAGGTAGCGTGCTGCCTCATCACGCAATGGGCCCAGGTTCAATTCCTGATTGGGACAAGTTTCCTGGGTGTGGTTTTTTTAGGATTTTTTTCCTGATCTGTAAGACAAATGTCAGGAAACTTTAAGGTTAATATTATTCGTTTTTAAACACCTTAATGATGGACAAATTATATTTGAAAAGAAAAATATATGCCTAGGCTGGGGTTTGAACCCAGGACCTTTGACTTTCTATGTCAATGCTCTTCCATCTGAGCCACCTAGGCCTCCAATCTAAACGCATATTTTTCTCTTACACATAGTTAATTCCCTAACCCCAAATGCTACGAGCCATTGCTACGATTTTTGCAAATGGCGGCTTCTTTGTTAAGAAGACTTTTTATTGGGAATTTAAACATTACTTATAAAGCCAGTAGTGCTTCTTTCAATGTTAATATTATTCGTTTTTAAACACCTTAATGATGGACAAATTATATTTGAAAAGAAAAATATACGCCTAGACTGGGGTTTGAACCCAGGACCTTTGACTTTCTATGTCAATGCTCTTCCATCTGAGCCACCTAGGCCTCCAATCTAAACGCGTATTTTTCTCTTACACATAGTTAATTCCCTAACCTGGTTGAGTGGTAGACAAGGCCTTAAGGCCTTAACTCTGCCAGGTAAAATAAAGCTATTATTATTATTATTATTATTATTATTAGCCCCAAATGCTACGAGCCGTTGCTACGATTTTTGCAAATGGCGGCTTCTTTGTTCAGAAGACTTTTTATTGGGAATTTAAACATTACTTATAAAGCCAGTAGTGCTTCTTTCAATGTTAATATTATTCGTTTTTAAACACCTTAATGATGGACAAATTATATTTGAAAAGAAAAATATACGCCTAGACTGGGGTTTGAACCCAGGACCTTTGACTTTCTATGTCAATGCTCTTCCATCTGAGCCACCTAGGCCTCCAATCTAAACGCGTATTTTTCTCTTACACATAGTTAATTCCCTAACCCCAAATGCTACGAGCCGTTGCTACGATTTTTGCAAATGGCGGCTTCTTTGTTCAGAAGACTTTTTATTGGGAATTTAAACATTATTTATAAAGCCAGTAGTGCTTCTTTCAATGTTAATATTATTCGTTTTTAAACACCTTAATGATGGACAAATTATATTTGAAAAGAAAAATATACGCCTAGACTGGGGTTTGAACCCAGGACCTTTGACTTTCTATGTCAATGCTCTTCCATCTGAGCCACCGAGGCCTCCAATCTAAACGCGTATTTTTCTCTTACACATAGTTAATTCCCTAACCCCAAATGCTACAAGCCGTTGCTACGATTTTTGCAAATGGCGGCTTCTTTGTTAAGAAGACTTTATTGGGAATTTAAACATTACTTATAAAGCCAGTAGTGCTTCTTTCAATGTTAATATTATTCGTTTTTAAACACCTTAATGATGGACAAATTATATTTGAAAAGAAAAATATACACCTAGACAGAAAGTCAAAGGTCCTGGGTTCAAACCCCAGTCTAGGCATATATTTTTCTTTTCAAATATAAAACTTTAAGTTCCCCAAACATCATGTGGCCACTAAGTTATGTGGTAGGAAATAACACTATTGAGGTTTATTTTGTCCCGCGCCGTAGCCGAGCGGTTAAGGTAGGAAGCCTTGGCGCAGAGCTACGGGACTTGCGCTGGTTCGAGTCTCCGTGGGGGAAGAAATTTTCTCATGGTATTTCGGCCAGTATGGGACCGGTGCCCACCCAGCATCGTGAGGCAATTGGGTAGCTACAATAAGTAGCGGCTCCAGGTTGAGGAACCAGCTATAACGGCTGGGGGACTCGACATGCTAACCACATGTCACCCCTACACTGGCTGTTGATCATCTACCTCTGTGATTGACACATGTGGATGTGAAGGGCCAGCAGCCGGCTGGTAAAAGGGCAACCGCTGAAAAGTGGAAAGACCCTCAATCGGATCAATCGGAATCGGTTTATTTTAATTTTGTTGAGTTGTTTCTTGACTCACCTCATACTTCTTAACTCCCTCATGTTCACGTAATACAGCATTGAGAATGTCACAAATACAGTGACGAAATCTGGATCTGTGAGGGAGTTAAGAAGTATGAGGTGAGTCAAGAAACAACTGAACAAAATCATGTGGCCATCATTATCATCATTAAGATATCTATTAAGTTTAGGATTAAGGCGTCTCCTGGCGCAACACCATCATCATATATCATCGGGGTAGCACCTTCCAGGCGCCCCAACCTCGGAAGTGGTTTACAATAATGCCATGTCAGGAGAGAATACCAGAATGCCGAAATGACATGTGGCATTGAAAAAAAAACATTTGAACCAACTACATGTCTGTAGAATTGACTTAATGCTAATGCCCATGAGATGAAGCATAATCCTGTTTCAGTGTGCACTCAATTGTTGGTGAGTAACCGAGCCGAGGAGGAGACAGTGCGCATGTTCATGTGGCTCCTGGACCACACGTTGCAGCACGAAGCGTTCACAGCGCAGCAGAAACGTAGACTGAACTCCTGGAGACTTCAAATTCAGGATGCTTGGCATCTGTCGCCTTCACAACACAAAGCAGGCGACCAGCGCCACGCCAGGCACAAGTAGGTCAAAAGAAAATTAGTTTTTAATCAAAATTACAATTGGAAGTAACACTAACATAATTTATAATTAAGTTGGATAAAATGTTTTTATATTTTACCTTATAAAGTTCCCTGTTTTCATGATACCAGTTTCATATATTTTTGTCTCTTCAAATGAAGATACAAGAAATTGAATTGTCCTTTGGCTTACAATAAGTTTTTTTCAACAAATTAAACATTAATGAAAATATGTAAAATTTTTTCAAAAAATCTTTTAATGAGAAAGATCTCATTAGAATTTGCTAAAAGGAGGATGTGTTGCAGATGGCATCAGTTCAGTTCTGGGACAACGAATCACAACGGATATTCTCATCGTGGACAGAGGTTTCCCCCACCACCTCCCCCTCCTCCGCCCTCGTGCAGTAGCAGCTTCCATCAGCGCGGGTCCAACACCAAGACGTGCTCTTTGTTCGCATCCTCGTTGTACCCGTCACCAGCAGCAAGTCATCGCAACAGTCTGTCCGTCGTGGGTGCCGGCGTGTCCTTCATGGCAAAGCGACCAAGTCTCCAAGACACACTGCCAGAGGTAACACTCATCCACCTTGTTGTTTGCTAATATAATGTTGACTCATGTTTTAATGCCGTGGACATTCAGTCATAGAATTATAACAAACTAAAGAATTATTTAATAACAAACTAACTTATACACCTCACTGATAGTATTCTTTTAACAATTAATACATTTAAATACTATGAAAATAATATTAAGATTAACAAATATTTTCTTTTGTTCTGTTTTAAATATTGTATAATCGTAAAATTAGTTTTCTATATCTCATTATTTTTCTTTGTTTTTTATATACATCAGACAGGGACAATTTAATATGTGTTGCTTGTATACATTTTATTATTAGTTTTAGTCTTAATTTTAACTAACATTAACTGGTTGCATTATAGATCGTAATATAATAGATATTATCTTTTTGATCAAATTTTTATTTAGTATTTAATATTAGAGTTAATTGAAATTGTTATATTCTGATGTAATATATGTTTGTCCTGGTGAGTGGAAGAGAAGGCCACATGGTCTTAACTCCACCAGGCTAAATAAATCTAATCTAATAATATACAGTTTGATGCATTTCATTTTTTCTGCACTAGGGTGCATTATTACATATTGTGATCCTATTTGGCAATAAATAATATGATCTAGTTGCAGTGAATGAACAAATGAAACATAACCAAACATTTCTCATTTGTTTTCAAACATTGCCGTTTACATAAAATATATAAATATTTTAAAATTAGTATATTTAAATAATTATTTGTGAATTAAATAAAAATAAAACGTAGTTTTATTTGATTTTCATATTTATTATATAATTAAGTGACAGCTGTTTCGGTACACTGTACCTTCTTCAGACATGTTAACAAATTATGAATTGTGTTCCAACACATGTTGGATATATAATTTCATAATTTGTTAACATGTGTGAAGAAGGTACAGTGTACTGAATTATATAATAAATATGAAAATTAAATGAAACTAAGTTTTATTTTTATTTAATTAATAAATATGGATTTTCATCAAGTAAACACCAACTCAATTGATTAATTATTTGTGAGTAAACAGCTTATTTTTTAAAAATTTTATTCGTTAAATAGTCCTAACAATGCCACTCTTGATTTGCAAATCCTCTAGATAAATTGAAAATGACTCGTGGCATTGCTCGTGATAACACTGGGACTGATTTAGAGTCTTTAAATGTTTCCTCTTGAACTGTACAATATTGATGTTTCAGCCTCTGCAGCTACACAGCTCCCTGCAAAGGACTCGATCTGCTCCTCCTAAACCCAACAATTTCTGCGGTCTGAGTTTTGCACCAGGAACCAAGTGTCCGACACCAGAAAACAACTCTAGCTCCGTGGATCCAGAAATCAACTCTCGTTTGGAGTCGCTCTGCCTTAGCATGACTGAGCACGCTCTGGGGGGCTGCGGAGAGGTATGAGGCATGCACGAAGGTTGTCTGGCACAACTCACGTGCAGTAACATCTTGTGCAATAACACAATCATCCCCTCCTCTAAAACACAACAAACTTTGGATGAAATTTTTATTTGATGAATGTATGCTGCAGGATCAGTAATATTAGTCAGTTTTCTATAATCGTGGTCTAGTTTTTACAGAAACGGCTGCTGCAAATTTTAGATCTTGAGTTTATCAAACGATGCTCGTCTAAAGACGAGTGAAATCTGGACGTAACTTGGGTTACATTTCCCAGTTGAAAAAAAATGTTTTTTTTTATATGTACGGGAATTAGTGTAGGTGTTTTAATGTATGGACTTGGAGTGTTGGTGTGTACACGCAGTAAGCTTCTCAGTTTAGTTGAATTCCACCACCAGGGCACTAAACTTTTTTTTTATTAGTGAGATATTTTGATTTACTATGTTATATGCATTGAATATTGTGAGAAAATTAGGAACTGCTATCCAAGACAACACAAACTTATTTTAATCTCACTTTAATTATAATTAAGAGAAAAAATTATATTGTCTGATATGGTAAAATGATGATACAATCATTCTAAAAGAATTTTTAAAAATTGTATATTGAATTGTACGAATTGAAATAGCAAGACTAAAGCTTGGTGTTTTGTAGGCATTCTGGTCTCGGTCTCAATGTTTTGTCCGCACATCTAGCAGACATTTTCAAGAAGGGTGAATTCTTCTGTTTATCGTTCTTAAGTTGTCGTATATAATCATGGCCAGAACATTTAGAAAATGCACAAGATTAAGGTGAATGGATTTGTAAAAATAATCCTTCATAGTTCATATTAACAATACAAAACATAAAATTAATCAAAATGAAAAAAAATAGTGTATCGAATGAAATGGATTAGTCTCCAATATTTATTTTGAAATCAATCCTAGCCGATTCTCTTGTTGTATGTAAAAGATTATTACAAAGTTTTAAAGAAACAAATTCAAAACTGTTTTGAATTTTAGTATATTTACAAGTATGAATTTATAAATTTGAAATATTTCTCGTTTTGTAATTATGAATCAAATGCGTCAAATTATTTAGATATATTTTAGCATGTGTAACACAACGTCAGTATACGTAATTGTATAAAAAGCGGGTCCCTGTTGGAACTTGACAGATCAGTACTCGTAATTGCATTATCTAAGAATAATCTTGAATGAAATCAGATGAATTATTCACTAATGGTACCAACATTAAGAAAAACAAGTATTTAAATTTTAGAGTACATAATTTGTAATGCTGCGAGTTATGACATAAATGTTTTAATTTAAAAAAACATGGATAATAATTGATATTTACTTGATAATTATTAATTGTATCTTTATCCTGAAAAGTAACCCTTAAATTGGCAAAGTTCGGTATAAAAGTTTTGACCTCAGTGAAAACAACTATTGCATAACCATGCAGTTTAACAATTAATGAATCGGATTTTACACCTGACCTCATATTTTTTCCATCTTTTTCAGGTTTTGTTTCAAGTGAATTGTTACTTATTTTCAACTAGAATCTGATTTTATATGAAGAGAAAAATATACACGGTGATTACAAATGATTGGAGCGATTTCATGATTTTATTGTAGCGATCTTATTTGACATATCTTCACAGAACTTTAAAGTTATGTATAAAAACTCATAAGGTTTTTTTTTTGTTTTCTCTCGCAGCCGTGTTTCAGCTTTAAACCGAGAGAGCGCAGCAGTTATCAAAGATGGCGACAGGCGAGGAGAAAGCATATGCTGTGCTTGAATTTCATTCAACTCAATCTGTGATAACTGTGCAACGACACTTCAGAACGAAGTTCGAGAAAGATGCACCGAGTGCCAACTCCATTCGGCGATGGTATGCGCAATTTAAGCTACAGGATGCCTCTGTAAAAGGAAATCAACGGGTCGTCCTTCAGTGAGTGAAGAAAAGGTTGAGAGTGTGCGGATGAGTTTCACACGTAGCCCACAGAAATCAACACGAAAAGCGAGCAGAGAGCTGAACATTCCACAACCGACCGTTTGGAAGATCTTGCGGAAAAGATTGAAGCATAACCTTACCACTTGCAATTTCTACAAGCCCTTACGCCCATTGACAAAGTGAGTCGGTTTGAATTTGTACACAAATGCAGCAGTTTATGGATGAGGATGGTTTTTGTGAGAAACTTGTCTTCAGTGACGAAGCAACATTCTTTGTGAATGGCAAAGTGAACAAACACAATGTGCGAATCTGGGGCACAGAAAATCCCCGCGTTATTGTGCAGCACATTCGCGACTCCCCAAAAGTTAGTGTGTTCTGTGCGGTTTCTCAGTTCAAAGTTTATGGCCCTTTTTTCTTCTGCGAGCAGAACGTTACAGGACACGTGTACCTGGACATGCTGGAAAATTGGCTCATGCCGCAGCTGACGACCGACAGTGAGACCTTCATCTACCAGCAGGATGGTGCTCCACCACACTTCCATCACGATGTTCGTGAATTTTTAAACATGAGATTGCCAACCGATGGATCGGTCGCAGTGGAGAGAATGATCAGAAATTGTTGTCATGGCCTCCACGCTCCCCCGATTTGACGCCGTGCGATTTTTTTGTTTGGGGGTATGTGAAAGATTCAGTGTTTGTGCCTCCTTTACCAGTAGACTTACCAGAACTGCGAGCTCGCATAATCAATGCCTTTGAACAAATTAATAGGGACATGTTACGTCGAGTATGGGACGAACTTGATTACAGACTTGATATCTGCAGAATCACCAAGGGGGAGCATATGGAGCACCTGTAACATCTCAAAAAAAACCTGGGAAGTTGCTCTATGTATCTGTAAAAGTTCGTGAAAATATGTCGAATACTACAGCTACCATAAAATCATGAAATCGCTCCAATCATTTGTAATCACCCTGTATTAAGTTATGTAGGTAGGAAATAATACTATGAGGTTTATTTTAATTTTGTTTAGTTGTTTCTTGACTCACCTCATACTTCTTAACTCCCTCGCAGATCCAGATTTCGCCACTGTATTTGTGACATTCTCAATGCTGTTCACGTTCACAACTGTTGTGAACGTGAACAGCATTGAGAATGTCACAAATACAGTGGCGAAATCTGGATCTGCGAGGGAGTTAAGAAGTATGAGGTGAGTCAAGAAACAACTCAACAAAATTAGAAAAATATATTGTTTATTTTTTATCATTTCACTCACCTCATACTTCATAATTTATAGCAGACCCAGGGTTTCTTCACGTAATTCGTGACATTGTCAATGCTGCGTCATGTTCACAACAGAGTTGTGAACATGACGCAGCATTGACAATGTCACGAATTACGTGAAGAAACCCTGGGTCTGCTATAAATTATGAAGTATGAGGTGAGTGAAATGATAAAAATAAACAATATTAAAGAACCTCATAGTGTTATTTCCTATCTACATAACTTAAGAAAAATATATGTCTGAATCGGGATTTGAACCTGTATTTCTGATTCTGTATAGCAGCTCTCTATCCACTAAGCTTCCAGACATTCTGATTCAAAAGCATGTTATTTATTTTTTATTATTATTTTGAGAATTTTCCTCACCATTGATGGTTTTCTCCAACCGATCTTAGTAATTAACATGAACTAAAAAAATAAATAAATATAAATGACTATGGACTTATAGACTATCAGTTTGCAACAAACATTCACAATTTTCCCTTAATTAAAGTTCTCCATCGTTCTCTGTCCTCTGTGTCTTCATCCGTTACACCAAATTTTCACATTGAATTTTGAATGTTGTTCTTCTAGGTTGTTCATGGTCTTCCTTTTCTGTTCCTCCTTTCAATTTTCCATGCATAGACGACCTTTGGTGCTCTTCCATCCATTCCTGCATTCTTCTTATGTGTCCATACCATTTTAGCCTTCTGTGTTCAATCTCATCCATTATATTTCTTTCTGCATTCATCCATTTTCTAATTTCTGTATTTCTAATTATTTCCAGTCTAGATTTTCTGGCAGCTCTTCTCCACAAATCCATTTCAACTGCAGTTATTCTGTTGACATGTTGTTGTGTCATTGTCCAGACTTCTGTTCCATATAACATTATACTTTCTAGGATGGATTTATAAATTAGTTGTTTTTACTCCGTAGTAAAGAGTTTAACATTCTTATGGTTTTTCTTCCATTACTAAACCTTTTTTGCTATTTCTTTGTTCTTTCTCTATATTGATTCCAAATAACAGAAACTATTGCTCTTATTAAGTTATGTAGATAGGAAATAACACTATGAGGTTTTTTAATGTTGTTTATTTTTTATTATTTCACTCACCTCATACTTCATAATTCATAGCAGACCCAGGGTTTATTCACATCTTTTGTGACATTCTCAATGCTGTGTCACGTTCACAACTGACGTTCAATGGCCTTCTATCCTGCAGACTGACCTCTGTGCCATCTGGTGGCTGACCGAAGAATTTCCAAATCAGTCCTCTCTCCTTATAACCGGGTATTTCAAAATTCATAGTTGTATTTTCATTCTTGCATATGTACATTTTTTCCCAAATTGTGAGTTCCTTCGGTTTTTCCAATTGTTTAAGTAATTTTGTTTTGGTTTCTATTCTATGTTTTTCTGACCAGGCATGTGCAGCTATTGCAGATTTTTCGGTGCAGATTTTTCGGTTTCTCCATTTTTAACATTTCTGAGGTGTTCTTTTAATCTTGTATTTAGATTCCTTTTGTTTTTCTGCTATGAATTATGAAGTATGAGGTGAGTGAAATAATAAAAAATAAACAATACTATTGCTCTTATTTATCTTTACCCCATCAATATATAATTCATCTGGGTCATATTATTTATTCACAGTTAAATATAGGAAATAACATTATGGGGTTCTTATTCATGAAAAATGAGTCATTTTTTATATCTTACCTCATATTTATATATTAAATTTGGGAATTTTTAACATTATGAGGTTCAATTAATAATAATTAAATGAATTGTGATTTCTTCTATGTTTTTTAAACACAACACTGCAGTATCGGCGACACGTCGTCATCATCAGCTGTTTTCACGACTGTCAATTTTTTTTCCTTTTTGCCGGTAATTATCTAGACTGCCATCTGGTGTTCTTTTGAAGGAATTACTCTTCAAACTGCCATCTGGTGTTATTTTGAATGAATCATTTTCTAAACTGCTATCTGTTGTATTTTTGAAGAACTTTGTAATCAAGCTCGATTCGTCCGGAATCTCAAAGTTCATAGTTCTAGTAAAAATATATATTCAAAAAAACCATCTAGAACGATGAACTTTGAGATTCCGGACAAACCGAGCTTGATTACAAAGTTCTTCAAAAATACAACAGATAGCAGTTTAGAAAATGATTCATTCAAAATAACACCAGATGGCAGTTTGAAGAGTAATTTCTTCAAAAGAACACCAGATGGCAGTCTAGATAATTACTGGCAAAAGGAAAAAATTGACAGTCGTGAAAACAGCTGATGATGACGACAACGTGTCGCCGATACTGCAGTGCTGTGTTTAAAAAAAAAGAAGTATGAGGTAAGAAGAAAATCACGATTCATTTAATTATCTTACCTCATAGTTTGTTTTCTTAAACACAGGAACTGCAGTTTTCAAGAAGAAGCAACCCTCCCATTTTCAACCGACATGAATTGATTACCAGATTTTTGTTGGAATCTCCATCTATAATGTTGCCATCTGGTGTTGATTTGATGAACTTCGAGATATGGTGAAATTGAAAAATCAGCTATTGCAGCACATAGTATGTTGGAGAATCATAAAATTGAAAAAAGGCCAAACTTCTAAAACATTTGGAAACCTTTAGAATTGACAGTTTGGGAGAAGATATATATATTCAGAAGAACAAATTTAAATCCCTGAATTTCAAAATTCCTGTTGAACGGGACCTGATCTCGAAGTTCATCAAATCAACACCAGATGCCAATGCTGTAAATAGAGATTCCAATGAAAATTTGGTAGTTATATTGTTGGTTGAAAATGGGAGGGATGTTCCTCTTGGAAACTGCAGTTCCCGTGTTTAAGAAAACATAAACTATGAGGTAAGATATAAAAAATGACTCATTCTTCAAGTGTATTATTTCTCTCCTTTATTATATGAATGGCTGCTTGCTGTGATATGAACACCTCTAGCAGCTTCTTTAATAAGAAGACTTTAATGGCAACCACACCACATTTATAGCCAGTGAGCTTATTTTCAAGAAGTTGAACAAAAAGTTCATACTTTGGTGTGCAGGAATTCATATAATAAAGGAAAGAAATGATGTGTTTGAATCGGAATGCCTGGTGGCTTAGTGAATAGAGCACTGGTGTACAGAACCAGAGACAAATCAAATCCTGATTCACAAGTATATTTTTCTTCTTCTTTTATATAGGCTTCCAGCTTGTAGAGTATTATTACCCCCCCCCAAATTCTGATATACTTCGGTTATACTAAAATGCTGGGATCAAAACTGTCCCACTAGTTTCTACTCTATTTTTAGTGCTTAAAAAATTGGGCTTTGATTATTATAATTTATTTATTCATATACAGATTTTCAATGTTTACACATCTTTCTGTGTCTAAAGTTTTATTTTTCTGTTCCACTCTTCCCTATCCATCCAGTCCTCTTGTTCTCATTCCAGTTCTTATTTCTTGCATCCATGAATTTCGAGGTCTTCCTTTCTTTTGATGTTTAATACTAAATTACAACTTCTCACTGAATGACAAATTAAATTTGAAGAGAAAAAATATGCCTAAATCGGGATTTGAACCCAATATCTCTGCTTCTGTACACCAGTGCTTTAACAATGTAAGCTATTAGGCATTCCGATTTACACACAGATTTTTCTCTTATACTAATATGATTCCCACACAAGATAGCAGTGAACTTTGTTCCACTAACACTATCTAGCGGCCTCTTAAACAAGAAGACTTTTAAATGGAAATCATTTTATAGGAATAAATAACTGTGAGGTTTAATTTAAGATAAATTAAAATGTTTCATACCTCACCTCATAATTAATCTTCTAAGTAGATCACGATTTCTAGGTCTTGGTGACCCCATCCTTAGTACACTCTTGTCGACTAATGTTATGTCGATCAGAAGAGCCACTTCTTCTTCCCTCTGTTGGTGGACCGATAAACCTCTGAATCAGGTCAGAATATGCGGGAATTTCGAAATTCATAAGTTTTTCTTTCTTGTTTTTCTGAATATGAATTTTTTCCCATACCGTGAGTTCCCTACATTTATAGCCAGTAAACCTAAGATTCGATGTGTAAATCAGAATGCCTAATAGCTTAAATCATTAAAGCACTGGTGTACAGAACCAGAGATATTGGGTTTCAAATCCCGATTTAGGCGTATATTTTTCTTAAAAGTGAGTGGAGAACATACTTTTAACGACTCACCTCATATAATTTCAAATTTCTTTGATACCGGCGGTTTCAGACAATATCTTGTCCCTCTTCAGTCATGGCTTCCACTAAGAGGGACAAGATATTGTCTGAAACCGCCGGTATCAAAGAAATTTGAAATTATATGAGGTGAGTCATTAAAAATATGTTCTCCACTCACTATTAATGATATAACTTCATAATATTTACTTCCCAACATTAATTTAAATATATATTTTTCTCTTCATACTTCCTTTCTTTCTTCCACAAGGACACCATTCCAATCTTTTTAAGGGTGTCCTTTCCTCTTACATTCATCATAGATGCCCATAGCAATTTAATTGCTTATGTCTTATATAATGTACTATTGAATATAAAATAAAATAAGTTAAAATACCTTCTTAGGTAAAATCCGTCATCCTCAACTTTTAAAATATGTAATCTTTATGTCTGTAGGCCTTTCAGGACATCCATTCCATCTTCAGCAGTTCATTCTTCGATACAGCATCCAGTATGATGTTTGATGCTGCTGGTCCTAATGTGGCTTTGTCATGACACGACATTAGGACCAGCAGCATGAAACATCATACTGGGTGCTGTAGCGAAGAATGAACTGCTGAAGATGGGACGGATGTCCTGAAAGGCCTACAGACATAAAGATTACATATTTTAAAAGTTGAGGACGACGGATTTTACCTAAGAAGGTATTTTAACTTATTTTATTTTATGACTCTCCACCTCAACGGTTTTAACAATGAATTTTATTAGTATTGACTATTGAATATTTAATAATAATAATAATTTGAAATGAATGTTGCCAATTGAAGGGTTAAGTGAGAGCCCTGGTGGTTGTAGTGGTCGGTAGCTTTGTGTTATTTTTTTACTTGGATGTTGGAACAACAAGACTGAAGTGTATTGTACAGTAGATGTATATTCCAGTCATTTAATTTCCACTGCTGCATGCTAGTGTAGAGCTAGGTGTGTGTTCTGATTGGGCAAATCCAGCAATCACTGCCTCACAATTATATTCCTTTAATATCTGAAGGAAGTAACACTACAAGGTTTATTTTACTCACCTCATATTTGTAGCTTTTATGAAGACTCGAGTTTCGATGCCTTAAGCATCATTATCAATTCTTTCTGACTGTCGAAACGGCGGTTGGTGATCCTGTAAGTTGATTTCTGCTGCATCTGTTGACTGACTCATGAACTTCGAAATCAAATTTTATTGAATTAAATTTACAGTGGGAGGAAACACTGTGAGGTATTTATATTAATAAATGAGTTGGAGAAAATGTTTTAACATCTCACCTCACAAAGTTGCGTGTCTTCACGATACCGGTTTCAAAAGTATAATATTACTTCCATCTTCTGAACTGCCATCTGGTGTAGATTTTATGAACTTTCCCTGACGAGAATAATTTAATCTCCAAGTTCATAAAATCTACACCAGATGGCAGTTCAGAAGATGATAACGACAAAATTTCAACAGTTGGAATTTGACTGAAGATGGAAGCAATACTATACTTGTGGAACCGGTATCGTGAAGACATGCAACTTTGTGAGGTGAGATGTTAAAACATTTTCTCCAACTCATTTATTAATCAAATTTTATTCTCTGGGAATTTCAAAGTTCATTATTTTCTTTCTGTTTTTGTGTACATAAATTTTGTGCCAAATTGTGAGTTCCTTAGATTTATCTAACTATTTCAATAATTTTGCATTTGTTTTGATTCTGTGTTTTTCTGAAAAAGAAAAATCTGCAATAGCTTCACATGCATGGTCAGAAAAATACAGAATCAAAACAAATACCAAATTATTGAAACAGATAAATCTAAGAAACTCACAATTTGGGAGAAAATTTACATCCACAAAAATAGAAAGAAAATAATGAATTTTGAAATTTCTGGAGAAAAAAATTTGATTTGGAAGTTTATTGGTAGCCTACAAATGGAGCAGATATCAACCTACAGGATCACCAACCGCCGTTTCGACAGTTAGAAAGAATTGATAATGATGCCTAAGGCAATTAAACTCAAGTTTTGAAAAAGCTGCAAATATGAGGTGAGTCGTGCATATATAACTCATATATCATTCAATTATATTCCTCCTTTGTTTCTTTTTCTGTCAGTGTTCTCATGTGCACATTTTTTTTTTTGAACCAAGAGACAAGAAATTAGCTGCTATTTTGAACTGTCAGAAACTGAAATCAAAATCCCAGTTTGTGAAAGATGGAGCAACATTTATACATTACACTTGTAATGCATGCAGGAGATAGTACGCGGTGCTGATCTCAGAACCTTGCTGTTAGTACTCGCAGCTAATTTTTTTATCCTTACTCCATTTTGGTACTGAAATAATCATACTAATTAATCATAGGTTCATGGCCATGCAGGGTTAAGCTCTCCATACATCTCTATCCTGAGCTATTGTTTTCCAATCATCCCCTGTATAATTTACCTCCCTCAAATCATTAAAATTATCCATTTGGAAATGTTATTCAATTTTGGTGGTTAACGAACTCGACCTTCCTTTTTTTAAAATCCGATTACTATATGCCAAGTTTGGTTGTGATAAAAGAAAAATTGCAGCATTAAGACACATCAGTTATGTCTACTAGATAGGATCGGAGAAGATCTGCAAAAATGTTTCATGAGAACAACCTCAATAGCTTCATTTGTTTGCAATTTGCTAAAATGATAAATTTATACTGATGCAAAACCAGAATAATATTAATAAATTATGCAAAAACAACCAAAACCTGAAAGATGAAAATAAAATGCACAAAAAAAAACTGAAAACATGAGAGTGGAGCAAGACTTTAGGTTCTCCCATCTCTTATGTAAAATTGTATTTACTGATATCCGCAACCCGAGCTGCTTGTGCAAAACTTAGCATGTTTATTTTCCTAGAATCTTCCAGAACAAATGATAGAATATTTTTTAAAAAAAAAAGGTCTGTTGCTGTGATCTCGAGGTAGTGTGCTGCCTTATCACACTTGGGCCCGGGTTCAAGTTTCCTGGGTGAAGTTTTTTTGGATTTTTCCTCACTTTACACAAATGTCTTGCAGATAATAACGGCCAACACAAAGACGACTGAAACTAGCCAACAAAGCTTCATAAAACAATGAAGAGTAATAACACACACTCAGCTACTAAAATAAGCCTGTATAAAGTTTTAATAAGAACAGTTTTGACCTATGGTAGTGAGACATGGAGCCTCAGAGGTAGCCCTAAATAATTTTGAAAAAAAAGTACTTAGGAAAATATTTGGACCGATAAATACTAATGGTCAGTGGAGAATTCAATACAACAAAAAATTGTACGACAAATACAATGAACGTGACCTTTGTCACTTTTATTAAATTAAAGAAATTAGAATGGGTTGGTCATGTACAAATGCTCTCAACAGACCGAGCATAAAAAAAGGTGCTTACAGCAAGTTTTATGGGGAATAGATGAGTTGGAAGACTGAAAAAACGATGGGAGGATGGTATTAAGAAAGATGCTGCAAAGCTAATTGTCGCAACTGGAGGCTTGCTGTGCAAAATAGAAATGATTGGAGGCAGAAGTTAAGGGAGGCCCAAGCTCGAATTTGAGCCAATCACCCATTGGATGGATGGATGTAAGACAAATGTCAGGAAAATTTAAGGCCCAAACAGTCCCCGAACATCATCTGGCCATCTTAATCATCCTCATTCGTATTTGCCTTATATTAAGCTGCACTATCATCATCACCCCAACCTTAGAAGTGGGTTACAATTCTGCCATGCCAGGAGAGAATACAAGAAATTTCATAAAGATAGCCTGGTGACATCACCAGAGATTTTGGATACACAGTTTATGAGGAAGTTCATGGTGTGGCCACTAATGGGAGTAACAGACGAATAGATATTATTGCATTTAGACCATCTTCTAAAATTAGTATGATATTAGCTCCCACAATTCATTTCGAGACTCATAGTGGCCAACCTGAGGAAGTTGACTGAAAACAAAGCGATATATGAGCCAACAGTTGACTATTACAAAGATAAATACCAACTAGATAGTATAACTGTCACAGGATTGATGATCGGGGCAAGAGGTACTATACCAGGATTCTTAGCCAAATTTTGGAATTCCTCAGATTTGGACAGGGGATATCTTTCTAAAATTACCATCGCTGCCATTAGAGGATCAATTTCAATTTTAAGAAACCATATTTACAAAATTTCTACTTTATAGTATGTATACTTCAATTAGGCCTACAATTTGAATTTTTTAAAATGTATTTACAAAATGTATTTCATCAATTCCAAAAATTAATTGCCTGTATCACTTTGTCCTTGAGGCAGTCCTCTATTGAGGAAAGTTGTATATATAAAAAAAAAATATATACATATATGTATTGCATTTGATACAATTTTTCCACTTTGTTATAGTTTCAAAACACATTAAAAAGTTATGTAGTTAGGAAATAACACTGAGGTTTATTTTAATTTTGTTATTTGTTTCTTGACTCACCTCATACTTCTTAACTCCCTTGCATATCTAGATTTCGTCACTGTATTTGTGACATTCTCAATGCTGTTATGAATGTGAACAACATTGAGAATGTCACAAATACAGTGACGAAATCTAGATATGCAAGGGAGTTAAGAAGTATGAGGTGAGTCAAGAAACAAATAAACAAATAAAACATTAAAAAGTATTTGAGAGATCATAAAAATGCAATTACATGAATACAAGCCTTTCTAAACTCATGCATTATATCACATTAGGTAAATCCGACTACACTTCACTGTGGCTCAATATGATATAAGATGAAAAGACTGAGAAAGTAAATAAAAATATTCTAGCAAACATAGAATCACAAAAAAGAAAAAAAACACATAATTCAATTCAATTCCCCGCCTTGTGTTGCTGTGGTTATTTACATTGAAATGAAACGAAGAAAATAGATTTTTTTTTCACAGAAAATCTTTTTTTTTATTGTAAAGTTAGTGGATTTACTACATTTTTTGTTTATCCATTTTCTACATAAACATAAAGATCAGACGGTTTACCGACTCTAGGGGCTGCATGCAAATACATTAGTCTCTGGTGAGCTGAGTTTTCCGGGAGCACATGCAGAGTTCGAATTAGTGAGTTGCTGACTGTTCATGCATGAAAGTATTTTTTTTCATAATATTGGCAAGAAATTACCCAGAATTCTCAGCGATAAAACCACTTCCGTTATTTTTGTCTGCTAGAGGAATGCATTTATGCTTGCATCCCACAAATAAAACCATATACATCTGCATCTCGCGATATTATGCCGATTCTCCTGTTCTTCCAGTTGAATTCTTTGGTAGACTCTATCAAATTCCTCTTCTCCGCGTATACCGAAAACATGATCGAAGTCTTCAAGGTCCGACATCTTGGGTAAAGCAGTAAGGTTTCAAAGTACATCAGTTTCCATCGGGTTGCTCACGATTTGTTCTCTGCAAAGTCATCTCGCCAGGTAGCTTAGGAATTTCGACAATTATAATAGCATGAACAGACTTTTGAATATGCAAAAACGTCTTTGGATGCAACTTTCTCAGCAGAAAACGACTTTTACGGTCTAATGTGTTCATAGATACAACCCTAGCAGCAAGCAATGTATAATTGCACTTGAGAGAAGCAATTTTTTAAAAATTCAAACTGCGCACTTGCAAAAATTGTCCTTGTGCTTTATCGATAGTCATAGCGAACGCAAGGTGTTTTGGAAACTAAAGTCATTTGATCTCGAACATGCGTGTATTTGAAAACAACATCGTCAAAATTTCATTTTCCTATAAAAATGCACACATATTTGAATGCAATGTTGTGTCAAAATTTGAGTTAATCGACCGACGACTACTTTTAGGGTCATATCTATGAATGCATTAGACTGTAAAAGTCGTTCTCTGCTGAGAAAGTTACATCCAAAGACGTTTTTGCATACTCAAAAATCTGTCCATGCGATAATAATTTTCGAAATTCCTAAGCTACCTGACGAGGTGACTTTGCGGAGAACGAATCATGAGCAACCGATGTACTTTGAAACCTTGCTGCGTACCTTGCTGCTTTATCCAAGATGTCGGACCTTGAAGACTTTGATCATGTTTTTGGTATACGCGGAAAAGAGGAATTTGATAGAGTCTACCAAAGAATTCAACTGGAAGAATAGGAGAATTGGCGTAATATCGCACGATGCAGATGTTGTCATATACGGTATTATTTGCAGGATGCAAGCGTAAATGTGTTCCTCTAGCAGACGAAAATAACAGAAGTTGTTTTATCGCTGAGAATTCTGGGTAATTTCTTGCCAATAATACGAAAAAAAACTACTTTCATGCATGACCAGTCAGCAACTCGCTAATTCGAACTTTGCACATTCTCACGGAAAACTCAACTCACCAGAGACTAATGTATTTGCATGTGGCCCTTAGAGTTTTGCGAGCACAAACATGCGCAGGTTAAATTTTTATATATAAAGATTTGCAAAAAATCACCAAGTTTAGTGATTATGTTTATATAAGAGCCGTCCCATTGTTGTTTCTTCATCATGTTCCCGTCCCAGAGGTCGAGTTTTTGGAAAAGCCTCCACCCGACATCATTCCATATCTCCTCTTCCATACGTTCAACTCCTCTTTCCTCAACATTCTTCTTAACTTGTTCTTCCCATCTGTATCGTAACCATCCTCGTGGTCTCTCTCTTCTCTTGGTATCCTTATAGTATTCATTCTTTTAACCATCTTATTTTATTCTGCTATCCTCCATTTCATCCAACTTGAGAATTTGTCAATGTTGTGAAATGAAACACGAGCAGCAAGCTTCTGTTGAATGGTTATTAGAAGGCTTTGAGTGGGGGCTGTTTTATAACCTCGTAGATTAACTCATCATTAAATGGAAGTTTGATGCTATTAACAGATTGAATGCACCTCACCTGGAACATGTATCAGCCAACATCTCCTAGAATTCAACTGCTGTGTGACCATTGTAAGTCTTGTATATTCTCTCCCTCTGCTGGTGGATAGATGTACCTCATAATTAAGTACTTTTCTTTGAAAACTTCAAAATTTATTATTTTGTCTCTATTTTTCTCGATGTACATTTTTTCTCATAGTGCAAGTTCTCTTCATTTTTCCATTTGTTTCAGTAATTTTGACTTCTCTGTAATTCTACTATTTTCTGTCCACACATGAGCAGTTACTGACAATATTAATTTAAATATAGTTACTGCCAATTTTCTTATTTCCCCATATTTTACATTTCTAAGTTGTTCATTCAGAGTCTATGTAGGAATAACTAAAAGAAATGTGGACATGAAGAGCTTAAAAATGTGTAATATGGAGATTAGTCTGTTTCAAACTCAACCTTTTTAATTGATTGCTTTCTATATGCCAAGTTTGATTCTCATAAAACAAAAATTGCTGCTGCTAGAGCATTAAAACATATATATATATATATATATGATTAAGAAATGTTTCTTGGGTTTTCCGTGTCATGGATTCAACTGATTCCAATGTTTTGACATGATCCCATATGCCATTATCAAGGATTAAGAAATATTTCTTGGGTTTTCCACATCATGAATCCGAGGTTGGCTCTGGCTGCTGATTCCAACATTTTGACATGATCCCATATTTCATTATCAAGGAATAATGCCTTTATAATGGCATGTGAGATCATATCGAAACACCGGAATCATTGAATCCATGATGCGGAAAACCCAAGAAACATTTCTTACTCATATTTATATCTGCAGAAATCTATATATATATATATATATATATAATATATATATATATGTGTGGATAAATTTTGGTCGGTGAAGATCTATACATTTTTTCAAAAATATTTTCTTGAGAACCTCAATAGTTTCATTCTTTCAAAATTTGCTGAAATAGAGAGAAAATGATGAATTTAGAAGTTTCTAGGGAAAGGTTGGTGTGTCCACCAGCTGAGAACACAAGTTGGATTCTAGTTGAGTTGTTTCAGCTGTGAGGTGAGATTGTACAGCTTGAGGTAGTGGTTTCTGGATTCACACTAACATCTGGCAACTCTGATCTGGAGGTGCTGCCACCTCTCTGTAAAATTGTCACAACACAAAAAAAAAAAACTGTGAGCTGTTTGTTGTATGTAAATCATTTTATTTTTATTGTGATGCATAAAGTAACCAGTTTTTCTGTCAGGTTGCCAGATGTTTGAGGATGTTCACACTGTCAACATCAAATAAGAATATTTTATCTTTTTATTTTTTACAGACACATTGTGTCTACATTTTTAATGATATGTGATCTGGCAATGAAATTCTAACCCTTGACAGGAGAGGAAAAGTAGGAGAAAACTTGTGTTAGGTCGGAACCCAGTACCTCCTGAATACTAATCGGCCGCAGTGATCTACTGGATATGATCCTTGTCTCTAGTCCTGAGAGTCGCAGATTCCAACCCAGCTGCGGTTGATTGATTTTTAGGATGGAAAAATCCAAGGAAGAAGTCCTCTGGGAGGGACTTTAAGCCGTGGGTCCCGAGTCTGAAGATTTTCAAACTCTTAAAAGAACAACAAGTGTGAATAGAAAGGCCCCTGTGTAAAATTTAACCAAGTAATGCCTTATTTGCCTACTGGATATCTTATTGAGGCAATTTTGTAACCACAAGTAAATTGTCACCATCTAGTGGTAAGGCACTGCACTACAAGCCGGAAGGTCCTGGTGGGGTCAGGATTTTTAAACTGACCCAAACCCTCTGATGGCACCATGGCCCTGGGGTCGACTCAGCCTCTAACTGAAATGAGTACCAGACGCTTGTTCTGGGGGTAAAGGCGGCCGTTATGCAGGGCTGATAACCCAACTGACATCAAGTGCCGATTGTCCAGAAAAAGTGGGAGCCTTAATCTACCACTACCCCAAGGGCCTCTCGAGGCCTGTCGTGGGATTACTTTACTTTACCTCCCGAATACAAGTCTCAAATGTTACTGCTAGAGCGAACTTGCTTGGTAAAATTGTAATTACTACAATGATATTTGTGCCCAAGGATGTAGTGTAACTGCTACCTATGAACACCAGTTTCACTTTTTATATAGGTCATATTCCCGAGGGGAGCCATTACTTATAGCTACCGAAATTCGCGATACTGCATGGGAACCAGACTGACTGAAATTCTATGACAAAATTTGTTTCCCTGTCTTGTTGCTCTGACATGGTGACTAAGGGACAGGACAGTAAGTCATGTTGACGAGTGTGAACAATCCTCCAGTGCTATGAATTGAGAGTACAAATGGATAAGTTTCTCTTTATTTACTTTTAGTCAAATATTATATATTATTATTATTATAATGGAATGGATAAGATTCAAGTAATGTTACATTTAATATTTTTTTTATTTTTAACATAATATGTTAACATAATGTTCTGCAACTCTACATGGGAACACGGCCTCATAAATAACATGTTTCTGGGGTTTCCTGCATAATGCGTCTCATTTACTAATTCTCATCTCAAAACTGCAAGGTTTTTTTTTTCCTATCACATACCAATATTTTACAATTACCACCAATTTTATAGGTAATATTTTGAATGTAGTTCTGTGTATAGCTCTTAGAAACCAAGGGATACAAGTAACAAAAGGTCGGTTTTGCGTAAATGATGTTTGAAGTTGAGATACTCCATTTGTGACTGTCTTAGCAGCCACTAGATTTCAGCACCAGACACATTTTTACTTCTATCCATTGACCACTCAGATTATTTTCTGCTTTAACTACTAAAATCTATACTTAACTCCAAAATTAGCAATTTGTTACTTGTACTCTTTGGTTTCCAAGGATCTCAATTTATTTGAAGACATCAGATAAAAAATTGAACTACCATAATTAATGGTAAAGAGAAAAAAATGTATGCCTGAACTGGGAATTGAACCCTGAACCTTCAGCTTTACATGCTGACACTCCAGACCACTGAGATAATTCAGGCTACATTCCCATCCAAGCACAAATCCTCCCTTTACCTTACTCTCTTGGTCCCACATTCAATGCAATGAATCATCATTCACAAATACACAATGAATGGCTTCTACATCATGAAGACATGAAGGGACTCCACACAGCTAAAGCATTATGTTTTGAATTAATATTAAGAAGCTAAAGCTATTACTATGATAGAAATAAGTAAATTAATGTACACAACTAAACTATTGTAATTAATGGCGAAGAGAAAAATTTATATAATTAATGGAATCAGGCATATCTTTGCAGAAAATGATAATACATAAAATTACCTTAGTAGTTATGAAATAACACTATGAGGTTTATTTTAATTTTGTTTAGTTGTTTCTTGACTCACCTCATACTTCTTAACTCCCTCACATATCTAGATTTCATCACTGTATTTGTGACATTCTCAATGTTGTTCATGTTCACAACTGGATGTCATGAGTCAAGAAACAACTAAACAAAATTACCTTAGTAGTATTTGTGTTCAAAGAATCAGCAAATCTGTCCAATTAAAGCCACAGATACAGTATGTTTGTCTTGTTTTATAATAATAGCTTTATTTTACCTGACAGAGTTAAGGCCTTATGGCCTTGTCTGCCACTCAACCAGGTTTTAAAAAATACAAAATATAGCCTTACATAGGTTGATTGCTGACTCTTTTAGCAGAATTACTAAAAGGTAAATTGTTTTATTTTATTGAAAAATTGTCTGAGGCAGAGCTTTAGCTTCTTAATATTAATTTAATAACTGAAATAGCACAAAATGTGATTGATAACAATGGTCAAATATTAATTTATGATTTAGGCTGGTATTCAAGAAGCAAGCTTTTTGCAAATGGCGACTCTCTTGTGGGTCATGCAGAACCTACTCTAACTGGCTCACTCTATTCAACATCATGTGCTAACAAGATATTTATTAAAAAAAGTTCCAGTAACAATTGAAAGATGATGAGAGCTTCAGCTTGTGGAAGATGGAGATGGCATGGCCTAGAGAACTTGGTTCTTGAGTACTGACCTAAGTGTGTTGTGGTAATGTTATAAATTTGATAGGATCGAGAGTAAGAAAGTGTATTTGATTATTTTTCATTTTTTGAAAAAAATTGGTATGTGATGGGGTGGAAACTGAGTTCAGTTTTAAGTTCATCTGGTTGAATTAGGTCACATATTACAATAGAAACCCCAGGGAAAAGTTAAAACTTGCATCCCAGTGATAATCTGAAAATGTGTCAGTTATAGAAAGGTAGTGATGGGCGGACATTCAGAAACAAGCCTCACAACTTGATACAACTTCCTGGTTTCAAAAACAATTATTTAACAGTTACATTCATTCATGTTACTGCATTCTCCATGGTGCACAATTGTCTTGATAATATAAACAGAAAGAGATGATTTATGCATCGCCAACACTAGCTCTGACATGTGTATTCTCTGTGATGTTACATGTAAATTTATACACTGTTTGTAAATTATGTTTTGAAGGGAAAGATTTTTATTTTAGAAAGAAAAATGAACATTGGAACTGGGACTTGAACTCCGGATCTCTGGCTATATGCACCTGTCATAATAAATATTACTCGATTCGAGCTAGGTTACGAACATCAACAATGTATCTGACATGAGAGGCCATACCACTAGATAAGCTAAAACTATTGGCATCAATTTAACCATTATTATTATTATAAACATTTAATTAACTAAAACATTGTTAAATCGGCCGTGGTGGACTAGTGGTTATGCTCCTTGCCTCTGGTCCCGAGGGTCGCGGGTTCAAACCTGGCCGGGGTCAATTTTTTTAGGATGGAAAAATCCAAAGAGCAAGTCCTCTGGGAGGGACTTTAAGCCATGGGTCCCGAGTCTGAAGATTTTCAGGTTCGTAAAAGATCCATAAGCCTGAATGAAAAGGCCTCTAAGCAAAATTTACCAAAATTTCTCGTCCTAGTACTATCTTGGTTTCCTAGAGTCAGTATGACGTGGAACACTAACCACAGACCACTCAAATGACATCTATATAAAAACAAGTGTAACTAAATTAGTATGGTTCAAATTCCTCCCTGTAGGGGAGAGCACCTAAATCTCTGTTAAGGGAATATGGACTTACAAGATACAAGAAGATAAAGAAAAAAAAAACATTAAAGATAGTTACAATTTCAATTTAATTCAAAAAGTTGAAAACAGAAATATAAAAAATACTGTTGGAAAACTCATCTATAATTCCGGAACTACAATGAAAATCTACAGTTGCTATACTGTGGCTTACTACATGTGTATTGAGTATATATTGTGTGGAAATGGACAGAGAACATTTAACAAACTGTGTAGCTCTTCAAGACGTGACATCCAAGTATTGGGAAGCAACAACCTTGTTGTTAACTCCAGAGCACTAGCTGCATTCATACATTATTGTAAAAATGTATTAGTGCAGATGTTTCTGAGTGTTCCCTTCACGATCCCATGTAGAGTGTATGAGTGCCGGTGTTTTTACTTTACAAGTGCGAGGAATAATTTGTGTTCATAATCATGTTGTGTAATCTGTTGTTTAAGACTTGGCATGTTTTTCATTGTTAACAATGTGCAGGCCTATCTGTTCCGTGCGACCACTTTCACCAACTGCACACTCCACTAGCACTGGTCTTTACAAGACAGAGCTTCACCTAATTTCATACTATGTCTTATTTCAGTAATTTTTTGTCCAATGCCAATTTTTTGTCTAAAAATATTTCAGGCATTCTCTCCTGGCATTGGGTTGGCTTTTTTTCATTTATTAACTCATGCTCTATTTAAAGCATTACTTTTTGTGTGGCAGAATTGTAATTCACTTCTGAGATTAGGGTGCCTGGAAGATGGAATTATTTTTGTTGAGTTGTTTCTTGACTCACCTCATACTTCTTAACTCCCTCGCATATCTAGATTCTGTCACTGTACTTGTGACATTCTCAATGCTGTTCACAACTGACGTCCAGGTCAGTCTGCAGGAGAGGAGACCATTGGACGTCAGTTGTGAACATGAACAGCATTGAGAATGTCACAAATACAGTGACAAAATCTCGATCTGCGAGGGAGTTAAGAAGTATGAGGTGAGTCAAGAAACAACTCAACAAAATTAAAATAAACCTCATAGTGTTATTTCCTACCTACATAACTTAATAAGATGGAATTATATTACCCTAATGATGTGTGGATGATCCTTAAATCTAAGCTGTGAACAACTTGGTACTTTGCAAGAAAGCATTGAGAACTAATTTTATACATTTTACTTCGATAAATGATTTAGAATTATTCAAGTTATATTTTTAATTGAAATGTTATAGGAAATACTACTATGAAGTTTAATTTAAGATTTAAAATAAAGTTCTTTACACCTCACCTACTTAAACTGGTTTCAAAACCTAGGCAGTTTCATCTTCAATAATTTCACAACCAAAATTCTGTTGTCCAGGAGAACTGCTTCCTACTCCATCTGTTGGTGGACCGATGAACGTCCAAATCAACTTCTCTTAGAATATCTAAATTCATTAATTTTTCTTTCTTGTTTTTTTGAATGTGGATTTTTTCCCAAACCGTGAGTTCATTTGTTTTTTTAATAAAACAAATAGAAAAAAATCCACATTAAAAAAATAAACTGGTTGAGTGTTAGTAAGAATAGGACATTATGGAAAGAGGTTGTTGAGAAGATCAAGACATTAATCAGATCTGGACGGATTGTTGCAAATTAGCATCAAACACATCCCGGTGAGATGCAAAGTTTTAAGAATGTATGTGCAGTTGGTGGAACTGGCCAGTGATTGGTTTACTATTCCCATATGTGCTCAAGCAGTTCTTATATTAATTATTATCTGTGTTATGGATAAGTGTTATTTTATATCAAGACCCCACACATCACACCACAATGTCCTCCTCTGGTTTTAAAATTAATAGCTTTCTCAGAGTATAAAATCCTTGACTTCCTTTGGAAGGGAAGTAAAACCTGTGGTTCTGAACCTCAAGACTGAAATGAGATCTGAAAAGAAAAAATTTTTGACGCTTTAATAATAATAATAATAAAGTTATTTTTTTATTTTGGAATTTATCCACAATACAATGGTTTTCAGTCATCCTCAAGAAATTTGCCTTCTCCAGTTGTAGCGGTCCTGAACATCCTCACCTGTAAGTCCCAGTTTACTCTCATACCGTCCATACAACCTTCTTTACATCTTCCCTTTCTTCTTTTCCCATCTATTCTCCACTCCAAGATCTTCTTAGCGTTTCTATCAGATGTCATCCTCTTGAGATGTCTTTTTTCAATTGCTTGTAACACATTTCTTTCAACTATCATTTTCCTATTTTCAACATTTATAATTTTTCTAATCTGGATTTCTGCGCTGATTTTCTGCAGTAGTCCATCTCTGTTGCTAATAATTTGTTAGCCTGGTACACTAAAATTAATAATGATAAAGGGTACACCATAGTGTAGTTGGTTAGGGCAATATGCTACAAGCCAGGAGGTCAGGTATTAGTCAAAATGGGTTTTTTAAACTGGCACCACCATATCAGCCTCTAATGAAAGTGAGTTCCAGATGCTTGTTCTGGGTATAAAACCAGCACACACACACGACTGACATGGAGTGCAATTGTATAGACTATTTAACTCATGCCCCAAATGGGAGTCAATGACCAATCACGTTTCAATGATTTCTGTTTTACAACCAATCAGAGTCGTGTTTCACCAAATATTTATCAGTGTTATAATTACCATATTAAAGAAAGCTCCTCCTTACAATATTGCGTTCCTTTGGCAATAAATAGTATGATCTGGTTGCAGTGATAAACAAATGAAGCAGTAGAAGCGTACCTATCGTTTCTCATTTGTTTTCAAACATCGCCGTTTACATTAAATATATAAATATTTTAAAATAACTATAGTTAAATAATGATTTGTGAGTAAACAGCTTAATTTTATTCGTTAAATAGTCCTAACAAATGCCACTCTTGATTTCCAAATTCTCTAGATAAATTGGAAATCACTCGTGGCATTACTTATGAAAACATGGGAACTTGAACCTCTTACAACCACCTATGGCTTGTGGTAGGATCAATTGCAATGGTACGGTCAGATGGAAAGTTATAGAACATTTCTAAAATTGCCCTCATCTATTGTGTCAGGCATTTTAAAATGTCACCTATTAGTAGCACTAAAGGTAATTGATAATCTCAACACGGATGGCAAGTTGAGGAAGTTCCTACCACTGTAGCAGGTTGTTCTGCTTGCTGTGAAACGTTAAAACTTATTAAAGTATTTTAAAAATACAATCGGAAGTAATTCTCAATGCTGTTCACGTTCACAGCTGACATCCAATGGTCTCTGCAGGAGAGGAGACCGTTGGATGTCAGTTGTGAACGTGAACAGCATTGAGAATGTCAAAATACAGTGATGAAATCTGGATCTGTGAGGGAGTTAAGAAGTATGAGGTGAGTCAAGAAACAACTCAACAAAATTAAAATAAACTTATAGTGTTATTCTAATTTAATGGAAAAAAAAAAATTGTGGTGCATGAATTATGAGTAAATAAGGTAAATTATCATCTGAAGGTGGCGAGTGTTAGTTGACTTGCTTCCTAATGAGACCTGTAATTTCTTATATTTAGACTTGAAAATGACAGCTTTGCTGTTGAAACAGGTTGACTATTTTAATTATTAATTGGTGAATTGGGCATATTGACTGTATACGGAGCTCATGATTTTGGATTCTTGGTGTGTAAAAAGATAAAATTGGAACAGAGATATTTCTCTTTATACACCCATCTGAAATGGAGATATCTCTTCTTATACACACACACACCCAAGATTTGTTCTGTAAATACAGTATACGACATGTGACTTGCAGTTTAGTTCCCTTCTGAAGGAAGCCATGCTCAAGATTTTTAGGACTTGAAAAATCCTTTGATCCCTGGTCAGATTTGAACCTGTGAACCTTGGAACCAGAGGTGAGCATGGTAACTGCTAGTTGACCAGAACCCTCATTTCTTAACGAAAATAATGAAAACTAAATGTGAAATGAATGACATGACCTTGAAGAACTGCTCACAGCTGGGTTGGTTTATTGTTAATTGTGTGCATTAAGTGAGGTTGGTGTGATGTGTGTGGTGAAATAAATAGCAAAGAGATGTGGACATAACGATAAAGACTGGTTCAAGAGCTTAATGGAAAATTTATTCTACTTTTTCTTCTTACAAATAACATGTTTGCATAAATCAAAACTTTTTAGATATTTAAAAAAAGAGAGACAGGTGACCACCTGCAAGTCCCTGGTCAGGGTACATACAGAGGTACTTTATAGTTTTAAAGTAGAACCTATCTGGAAAATTGTTTGTGGACCGTACTCTTGTTTGAGGAGTGCGGCATGAAAGGAAGATAATTCACCAAAATAGAAAGAAAAGTTAATTTGATATCATCTTCTTTAGCCAGAAGATCATGGGTTTGATTACTGAATTGTAGAATGCAGGCTTTCACGGCCGGTAGTCATAGTATTAGAAGATTCCCAGATGTTTTTCCTTCGACTGCATCTTCTGTGGTGAGTTCTTGTAGGTGGTGTTCCCTGTTTGGAAGCCTGGCTATCATACACAGCTGAGATTCCGACCTGGGAACAACACCTAGAAGAACCTAGTCACTGAATATACCCTCCGTAGTGAAGGGAGAAACACCAGATATGGACCTAGTACTGAAGTTCTGGCAGCACCATGGCCATAGGGTTGACACAGCCTTTACCTTAAATAGTAGCAGATGTACATTGAGGGCTGACATCTTGTGAAAATTGTCTGGGAAGGTGAGAGCCTTAACTTGCTAAGGCCTGCAGTGGGATCACTTTTAAAAGAACTTATCTTCTGTCTTACAAGTATCAGACCTCAATTCCTGTTATGTTCTCTCACAAATTTTCATTCCATTCTCTTACCATGATGATCCATATATGTTTGGCCAGAGGGTAAGCCGTTATATTTGTAGACTGCCCTTAGTAATGCTCATTCTTTCAGGATGGCATTTCAAATTGGTCTGACACTGATGGATGTAATCCAGAACTGACTTGGTTTTCAGTTTATTAACCCTTTAGGTGCCACGAGCTGATTAGTTCGGCTCTGATGCTTCTGTCCATTACCTGCCATATACTATACTTAAACTACTCGGCAGATACAATTTAAATCTCTAGCATAAGAGATTTTATCCATGGCATGCAGAGGGTTTAAAATGTTTATTTCTTTTTAAATTCCACGTAGAATACTCGGACCAATGGATCTGTGCCCCTACAGAGCTGACATCGTTCTTAGAAAAGTGCACATCTATACTAACATCATTTCACTGCACTCCCCCCCCCCACTACATCAAACGACAGCCACATTAACTCATCGAGTAGGGATGTTACCAAACTTCCCCCAGTGTCTTGGCTCTTGAATATTGAATAATGCAAGGTTAGAGTTGAGTTGACAACACTGGAGTGCAAGTGCAAGAGAGAGAGAGAGAGAGATGGGAATGCAGGGAGGGAAATGATTTGCCGAGGCAGAAAAGGAAGTAGGCTTTATATTTGAAGAGAAAAATCTTCACTCAGACCGAGACTCAAACCTGGGGCTTTAGTTCACATATCTTACGGGGGACAGATCTGTTGGACAGACAATATATTCTGCTGTTCTCCACATGAATCACATTTTACAAGCTGTTCTTATCACTTTTCCTTAATGTCCATGCTTCACTAGCATAGCTTATGCTGGTCTGGACGGGTTGAATGATACAGCATTAACTCTATATCTGATACTTGGTCATACATTTTATAATAAATTCATTTATCTTTATTTTCCAACTTATATTTTGACAAAATCTGAAACGTGCTGCTAGAATATCTAAAAAAAAATTATAAATATCATAAAAAATGGAAGCCACAAAGGTTATTCACAAATTTGCTAGGGAGTAACACAATGAGAATTGAATTGATTAGATTCTCCTTCCCCACCTGGAACATGTTTTCGAAGACATTTACCCCATTATTCAGCCACAAACTATTTAATTGACTATGATGATCTTGAAGAAGATTTTCGGGCTGTAGGCCGTGGTCGTGAGGCTTGTAGTTCCCTGACGTTTTGCCAGAGACTGCATCTGGCATCCTCAAGGGTTGTCTTCAGTCTCAAGACAACCCTTGAGGATGCCAGACGCAGTCTCTGGCGAAACGTCAGGGAACTACAAGCCTCACGACCACAGCCTACAGCCCGAAAATCTTCATCAAGATCATCATAGCAACTCCCGGCCGTGAAAGTCTACGTGAATACATTTAATTGACTGTTGGAAGTTTTATATATTTCTTCCTCTGGTTTGGATAGACAAATTTCATAAATAAGTCCTCCCCAGGAACTTGAAAATTCATTATTTTATCTACATTATCTGGATGTATTTTTTTTTCTCATACTGTGAGTTCTATTTGTTTTTCTTCAGTTCAGTATCTGCCCATGTGTGCACAGAAAATCATAGAATGAGAGAACTAAAAATTACTAAAAAGAGCTGAAAAAAAAACCAACAACTCAGAGTACAGGAGACAAAAAGTCTGCCATGCAGGAATTGCATAACCTTTAGCAAGTTGAGTTTATGGAATATCTTTCTTTTATTAACTGTTAAACTGGCAAAAATCAATTTTTATGCTAACTCGTTTAAATATCCTGGACTGCAGTAAAAAAAAATCATGCATAACTGAATATTGTATAATTTGACAGAAATTTAAGTAATTTCTACTGATTCATTTTTCCATTGTTTGATTTAATATATTAAATAAATTAAACTAAGACACGTTACTAATTTAAGGTTAATTAAATTATATCCAGAAAAATAGTACAAAATAATGAACAGAAATTGTTGCAAGACATCTTCCCATGCTTAGAGACACTTTTTTTTCATAAATGATGAGAGAATATATTTTTTGCGTGATAGTGAATTTTGTCGTACTTACAGCAATGGCGACATGATTGAAAGTTTAACTTCCTACATTTCAGGGTTCCCAACCTAAATACCTATACTGTAATATTACATACAGTATTGCAAACATGTGTGTGGGAAGTAAAACCACTGCCCTCTATGTATACTACGTACAATGTATATACAAAAAATATCCAAAAGGTAGTGTTAATATACATTATACGAAACAAATCACTGCATTTTAAATGAACTGAACTTTATTTGAAACAATATAAAACAAATATATACTTGCTGCCATTTTATGACTAAATTGGTGTCACGGCCCGCTGTAATTTCAACTAATAAACATTGTTAACATTAGTCAGTTGTTTATAATGAACGCATATATTTCCAACAAAGATGTTATTATTTTACTATTATTTTTTTATTTTGAAAACACCACATGCAAAAAATAATGTACAATGCACGTTTGTGAAGTGTTTTACAGAATCTCTGAAATTAAAAACCTCGATATCACTCAGTTTTTAAAACATTTCCTTGCTTCTGTAAAAACCATTTCCCCAACCTTGAATCATAATATACTATTAAAGCGATTTAACAAATTAAGTTATTGTGGTCCGTGAAATATTATTTTCAGAAATTATAGCAAAAAGTTAAGTTTGAATCAAAATTTACTAATTTTCTGAAAAGTGCAACATTTGTAACAGTATTCATAAATAATAGTAATTTTGAAAATGTATTCCCAAATTGTGTGCGCTAACATAAAGTCCTAGCTTAAACAGTTTCAGGAAAGATAGGTATTCTACAAGGTAAAGTAAAAATGATTGTGAATAATTAATTTATCAGATAACAACTGATACAGATAATAAATTAATACAATTCTAGGTGTTCTGAAATGAAATTAAAGCAACAGCACTGGTAGTATTTTGCAAAAATGAAAAAAAAATTGGCTCAACTGCCACTTTTACTGCTTTTTGATTTTTCAGTTTATTGCTATAAACTATAGCTCTTCTTCTGTATTTACCAACATTTTTTAATATTTTAAAATTTTTCAGACAATTTTTATAACATTATTAGACAATATTTAAATATGCAAATTACAATATTATGACACTGTTAGACAATATTGTGATGCTAACTTCTATTTTCTGCACAGAGTATATTGCTTAGTCTATGATTTTTCTATCACTGGTTGGATCAGCATTAGGGAGTGATAAGTAAGTGTACACCCATTTTTAATAAACATTTAGTAATTTTAATATTATTAATATATTTTTTAACATAGATTTGGGGATTTATTGCAAAGGTTGGTCATTTAAATTTCATAGCGAGATGCTGCCATCTAGCATAAGATTTTTTAACTTTAGTACAATATTGATAGTAATCGAGGATGATAATCGATATGTGGTTCAATGGTGGGTTATTGCTGGCTCTATAAACTCTGGTGCATGTGCACTGTTGTTCTATAGGACTTTGAAAATATTTCACGTCAGTTTAAGTGCAGTTTTTCCAAAATTTCTTTCTGGGAAATATAAAAAAAATTAATATGAAAAAAGTGTCTGTAAACATGCTTAACCATTGGATGTTCATACTGCAACATAGCACTGGTCTGCTAAAGTTCTATAATGAAGATTCATAGATTTCAATGTTCTTGATTTCGTAAGTGTTTGTTGTCTGGGTGTTGCTGTGTCCTACCATGTTCTGACCTTCTTCAGAGTTTGTCTTGAATATGGGTTGATAAATCTATTTGTTATATACATGTTGCCTCAGATGCTCTAATTTGTTTGGCACAATTTATTGGTGTTTGCTACTCATAGCAATCTTGTGGAGAATAGCAAATTTAGACCAGCTCTGAAGGTCATGGCAAAAATTACTTTTTTAGGAATTCACACATGAGGTATACTCACTTAGGTAAACTTATATCACTCACCTCATTTTTTTTCTTTAAAGAAAAAAAAAATGAGGTGAGTGATAAAAGTTTATCTAAATATCAAAAATGTTAATTGAAAACTGTAGAATACAGCAGCACATGGACAAGATATCTAATTTTATGTAAGAGTTTTCTTGTGTGCTTTTATACTGTGCAAGGTTCAGTAAAAAAAGTAATTAACAAAAAATCATAAGTGCAAGGGTTAAGAGAAAAATGATGTGGCAGCAATTGTGTGTTTGGTCACCCCTCTTAACATTTTAATAAGATTTATGCAGATGTGTTGCATATATTTCTATATCAGGTTTAATTGTATTTATTTTTGTCATGGAACTTACAATCTGCAGGAGAGAACTTGCCATAATCTTCCAATTGCAGAAACAAAGCCTGGTCAACAATCACAGTTTTGCAATTTTTTTTTTCTATAACAAATGAAGACCACAGAGAGAAAAAAAAAGGAATGTCACAGAAATACAAATAATCCTGACATCTGGTGAAAATGTTTTGAACATTTCAATTGTCACTGGTAAACATTGAAACCAAAAAAAAAAGGATAAAGTTTTTTTTTCTTCAGTTTCTGTGACATTGTTTTCCCTGTTATCTTCAACCATAAAAAATCTGTAAAACAACAGGAATTAAAAATCATCGGAGAACATATTGACGATTTTTATTATTAATTTAACACTTCTCATAGAAGGATAAATGTTTAAATAACTCACCTCATAGGATTCATGCTTGGAAGCATGAATCCTATGAGGTGAGTTATTTAAACAATATGTTCTCCGATGATTTTTAATGATTATACCTCATAATGTTTACTTCCCAACATTAATTAAATATAACAACAGGAATGTTTATGAAAATACAATCCTGGTAGAGACTATGATTCTGGAAGACTGTGCACCAAATGATTGTAGTAGTTAATATTTTCACTGATACATCTTGAGCTTTGATATTGTTTTGCAATTGACAGCAGGGATTTTCATCTCTAGTGCCATTATTTTTGTGATGTGCTGAAAATATGTGGTTGTTTGGAAGCAAGTTAACCCCTCAATACAATCAATACTAGTGAAATTCATATCAAATTCCGTTGAGGTGAAGTCATATGATGAAAGTTAAAAATTAAATTGTACCTGTTGGTAGGTGCCGTCGTCCTCAACTTTGTTAATATATTGTGTATAAAATTAACTGGAGCACTTTCGGAAGTAATTGCTGCTACAAACAGTTGGAATATACATCACCGTACACAACAGCAAGTAGCAGAAACTCAACCTGCAGAAGATGGAAGATAACTTCCGAAAGCACTTCAGTTCATTTTATATACAATATATTAACAAAGTTGAGGACGACGGCACCTACCAACAGGTACAATTTAATTTTGAACTTTCATCATATCCCTCAATACAAGCACACGTATATCTCAACTTGATGGTAGAAGTCTCTTGGTCACATTTACGTGTGTTAATCACAGAGTGGATGAACTAGCCTGTATAGGGGTGACATAAGGTCTCAACATGCAGCTATTACTAATTGCAGCTATCCAAATTTGTCACAATGCTATGGTGGTCTAGGGGTCAATAGATTTATTAGGAAGGAAAAATCTAAAGGAGTAGTCCTTTGGGATGGACTTTAAACCATTCATTCCAAAGTGTGAAGATTTCCTGAGTCGAAAAGAATCTCAAGTCCAAATTAGAACCTCTGAGCAAAATTTAATTAGCCTTTTACATCCAGATATCTTAATTGGCTGCTAGGTGTCATGTCAGAAGAATTAAAAATTTCTCAGAAGCATGTGGTGGTAAAGGAATTGAAGATGTGCCACACTGTAGCCAAATGGTTTAAAGTGTGGTGTCTTTGGGGAGAACTACAGGACTTATACTGGTTTGAATTCCCGGGGAGGAAGAAATTTCTCACGAAATTTTTACCAGTATGGGACTGGTATACACCTAGAATCACGAGGAATTTGGGTTTATGATGTGGGGGGGGGCTGAACTTTGTGAGGTGAGATGAATAAACTCAATTTATAAAAAGTATAATTAAATTAGTTTGTTTAAGTAATGTCGATTTATTATTCATGCCTATATGGGGGTGTAGAGTTGGGTGGGTGCTGCTCCAATATTGGTCAAACTCGATAAGAAAAAATTTGAATGGGGTTTAATTTTCAGGATAATCTTTTGTGATTGAGTTAAAGAAAACAGTTTTGTGAGAATTCTTTTGGGCAAATAAACCTTAGTATTTGCATATTGTGGAAAATGATAAAAAATGGTAAGAAGAGAAAGTAAATAATCCAAGTGGCACATTCTCTCCTGTGCGAGTTTTCTTACACACGTTGTGCATCAAAGGCAGGTCCTTGAGGCAGTTTTGTTCCAAATACGTAGATTTTTTTATATAAACTGGAACAAACAATATGTTGGTTTCTACTTGCTAAGTACTTGTATGTAGTTGTGAGTTTTGTATATTTACTGTTGCAGTTGGTAGCACTGGATGCTGAGTATGACTGGAATGTTGGCCACAATGTTCCACTCACCTGATATTAATTATGCAACAACCATCCAAATCTGACATCAATTTATTGATTTTATTTTTTCTTTATTTTTCTCGTTTTTATTGAAGGTTGGTATCGGTTATCGTGCTCACAGCTGGTTCCAAGAGAGAGCTATATTCCTCTACATATGACTTACATTTCCTCTAAAAATGTACATTATTTTTAGTTATCAACACAGTTAAGTTCTATTGCACCATATTTTTGATCACGGGATTTGTATTTAGTTTTGTTTAGTTGTTTCTTGACTCACCTCATACTTCTTAACTCCCTCGCAGACCTAGATTTCGTCACTGTATTTGTGATATTCTCAATGCTGTTCACGTTCACAACTCTCCTGCAGGAGAGGAGACCATTGGACATCAGTGAACAGCATTGAGAATGTCACAAATACAGTGACGAAATCTCGATATGCCAGGGAGTTAAGAAGTATGAGGTGAGTCAAGAAACAACTAAACAAAATTAAAATAAACCTCATAGTGTTATTTCCTACCTACATAACTTTGTATTTAGTGTTGGTGGATTAACTGGATTATCTCTTGTGAAGATTTACAAATTCAAATTTCCCTGGGATAAATGGATTTTTAAGAGTGTAAAAATGCTAAGTATAACTTAATTTGGAAAAGAAACAATAGTGTAATGCCAGGTTCGTAAATTAATGAGTCATTTTTTACATCTTACCTCATATTTTATGTTTCTTTAAACACAGGAACTAGTTTTCAAGAGAAGGATCTCTCTTATTTTCAACCGACATTATGACTACTGGATTTTCATTGGAATTGTTGGAATCTCCATCAATAATGTTGCCATCTGGTGTTAATTTGATGAACTTTGAGATGAGGTCACATTCATCAGGAATCTCGAAAGTCATGAGTCTAAATTTGTTCTTCTGAATATATATCTTCTCCCAAATTGTCAATTCTAAAGGTTTTTCCAAATGTTTTAAAAGTTGGGCTTCTTTTTCAATTTTATGATTCTCCAATAAACTATGTGCTGTAGCTGATTTTTCAATTTCACCATTTTTAATATTTCTGAAGTGTTCCTTAGTGTGAGTGTCCAAATTCCTTTTTGTTTTTCCTATGTATACTTTATTGCAGTCCTTACAATTAATTTGATAAACACTCCAGATAGCAAAAAATCTGGAATTTATCAAATTAATTGTAAGGACTGAAATAAAGTAAAAAAACAAAAAGGAATTTTGACACTCGCACTAAGGAACACTTCAGAAATATTAAAAATGGTGAAATTGAAAAATCAGCTATTGCAGCACATAGTTTATTGGAGAATCATAAAATTGAAAAAGAAGCCCAATTTTTAAAACATTTGGAAAAACCTTTATAATTGACAATTTGGGAGAAGATATATATTCAGAAGAACAAATTTAGATCCATGAATTTCGAGATTCCTGATGAACGTGACCTCATCTCAAAGTTCATCAAATCAACACCAGATGGCAACGTTATTCATGGAGATTCCAACGAAAATCCAGTAGTCATAAGGTCGGTTGAAAATGAGAGAGATCGTTCTCTTGAAAACTAGTTTCCGTGTTTAAAGAAACATAAAATATGAGGTAAGATGTAAAAAAAATGACTCATTAATTTACAAATTAAGAACCTCATAATGTTATTTCCCATATTTAACTATGAATGATGTCAGGTTGTTGAATGATCTCAGCTTCTCATACAATTTTGTTAACAGTTGATGTGTTTAGTTTTGAAGTGCAGAGCATTTTATGAGATGATTGAACTCTCCTGTTTACATAACACACAAATCATAGTTATACACACTCCTCCTGGCGCGACAGGCCTACAAGGCCCTTAGCCTACCAGCCGGCTGCTGGCCTCACATCCACATGTGTCAATCACAGAGGTAGATGATAATCAGCCAGTGTAGGGGTGACATGTGGTCAGCATGTCGAGTCCCTCAGCCGTTATAGCTGGTTTTCTCAACCTGGAGCCACTACTTATTGTAGCTACCCAAATGCCTCACGATGGTGAGTGGGCACCGGTCCCATAGTGGCCAAAATACCATGAGAAAATTTCTCCCCCATGGAGACTCGAACGAGTGCAAGTCCCGTAGCTCTGCGCCAAGGCTTCCTGCCTTAACCACTCGGCTATGGCGCGGGACAGTTATACACTCTGTGTGTCAGAAATATGGCTGTATTTTCTTTTTAACATTTTTTTGCTTGTAAAGCTTATATATAACATTAACATTACTTCCAAATTTCTTAGTCAATTGCCCACATGTTATGGTTTCTGGGAATAAATCTTTTCCTTCAAACAACACAACAACATACAGCTGTATTCTTGATGCATTCTGTGTACAGGCCTACACATGTTATTTAAATATGCAGCCAGATGTAAGCCACTGCTAAAACAATAGAAAAGTGATTTTGTTGTTATATTTAGTTTAACATTTTTCAGTCCTGGACAAATTTATTTATTTTCTTGAAAAGAAAACATTTGAACTGGGAATTGAACCGCGGACCTCTGACTCTGTACGTTGTTGTGCAGGCCATTCCAAATATGGTGCAAATACTAACATTTCTTTCCACTTATACAGTTTTCTAACGTCCGAAGGCAGATACCCACAGCGATTAACGACTTCTATTTGAAGTATCTTTAACAAGAATATCATCATCAATTGCAGGCATGGATTAGGCCATTGGCCTGTTCCGCTTCATGATAGAAATTGATCCCTCCATCTCTTCTTAGGTCTTCCTGGGTCTCTTCGCCCTGTGGGTCTGTAGTTCAATAGCTGCAGAGGTAGTCTATTGTTTGACATTCTAAGAAGGTGTTCATGCCAATTATTTTGGTATTTTTGAATGATTTCAGTTATTGCAGGTGTGTTGAGAGCTTCATTATGCATGTGGTCATAAAGCGTATAACCCGCTAAAGGTCTTAATAACTTCATTTCTGCAGCTACTATCCTATTTAATTTACCTCTAGTAAGAGTCCAGGTTCCAGACCCATAAAGTAGAGTTGGAAGAGTCATTGTTTTATAAAATTTTAGAATTGTATCTGGGCTTACTTTTTGGAAAAGAATGCTTTTTATTGTTCCTATAAGTTTTTGAAATTTGACCAATTTTATGTCTATGTCTTTACTTTCAATCAGTAAAGCTTCATACTTGGATGTTATATTTAGTTTAACATATCCCAGTTCTGGATAAATTTACAGAGTCAGAGATCTGCTGTTCGATTCTGATTCAAACATTAATTTTTCTTTAAAAAAAAAAGAAGAATGAACTTAAATTTGCATAAAATTATAGAATATACAATAACAATTTACAGTTATACATTATTTTGTTTTCACTATGGTCTCACCTTCAGTACAATCTTGGCGACTGATGTTTTGTCGATCTGAAGAAACTCTTCTTCTTCTCTCTGTTGGTGGACCGATGAACCGTGAACTCATGGTTTGGGAAAAGATCCACATTCAGAAAAACAAAGGAAAACTTATGAACTTCGAAATTCCTGCAAATTTTGACCTGATCCAGAGGTTCATCGGTCCACCAACAGAGGGAAGAAGAAGAGTTTCTTCCGATCGACATAACATCAGTCGCCAAGATTGTACTGAAGATGAGACTGTTATGGTCTCGAAATCGCAATCTGCTTAGAAGATTTATATGAGGAGAGGTAAGAAACATTTAATTTCACCATAAATTAAACCTCATAGTGATTAATTCCTGTAAAAGTTAAATTTCATTAACTACTTAATTTTTCTTTCATCTGTCATCCGTAAAACCTGTCCAAACAACTTTGTCAAGTGGATAAGATTTGGAACACACCAAAATAACAGCTAAGATAATGAGATGATTGTAATTGGTAGTTAATCAATGGTGAGCTGGAACCTTGTGGCTGATGACAAGCACTTTGTAAAACTGCACAAAACAGTTGAAATCCACTCTTCACTCATGTTACTAAGTGCAACCATCAACTTAGAGATTTCAATAAAATTTCTTGTAATGGTGTTTTATGTTGTTTCTGCAGATCAACATGTCCTTCACCTCTGGATCCTGAGAAGAACATTCTGTCCCATAACGGATGAGAATGGAGAAAGCTTCTCAATGAGGAGCTGTTTTTTTGTAGTAATATTAGGCTACTGTGACTGCTAGTGTCATGTTTGCCAACATAATACATATTTCTGTTAAGTATGTGGTTCTTACTCCACCAACAGCTAGATTTGACTCTTGTGAATTCAAGTACTCGATCCTCAATGTGCAATAAAATGTATTTAAATTTGAATCACAAGACTCAAGTTTAGCTGTTGGTGGAGTTGTGAGGTTTTGGAATAATGATGATATTTATATAAATGAGTCAGAAATAACTTTTTACATCTTACCTCGTAAAACTCTTGTGATTCTCACAGGATCAGTTTCAAAAGCCGTTGCTTCTATCCTCAGCCAAAACTACAACTGTTTAACTTGTGCTGTCACAACAACTTTTACTCTGCCATTTGGGGCCAATTGTTGTTGGTAAGGAAGTTCAACACTTAGGAAAATTTTTGGACCAAAGAGAGATGAACAGACAGGTGAATGGAGAATACTACATAACAATGAACTACATGGTCTTTATAGGAAGCCAGATATAATAAGAACAGTTAAGTCTCGTAGACTGCGATGGGCAGGACATGTTGCACGTATGGGGAATGAAAGACGTGCATGGAAGCTTCTTGTAGGAAAGCCAGAAGGAAGGCGCCCAGTTGGTAGACCAAGAATGAGGTGGAATAACAACATTAACTATGATTTTTGAGGGAAGTAGATTATACAGGGAGTGATTGGAAAGCATTGGCTCAGGATAGGGATGTATGGAGAGCTTATGTCCGCGCGGCCATGAACCTACGGGTTTGATAGTGCCAGTGAGTAAGTAAGGAAGTTCAACAGTTGTAGTTTTGGCTGAGGATAGAAGCAATGGCTTTTGAAACTGATCCTGTGAGAATCACACAGTTTTATGAAGTAAGATGTAAAAAGTTATTGACTCATTTACATAAATTATTAATTAATTATCTCATAGTATCCACCGCTGTGGTCTCGAGGTAGCACGCTGCCTTGTCATGCAGCGGCCTGGGTTCGATCTCCACTCAAGACAGTTTTTCTGGGTGAGGTTTTTATTGGAATTTTTCCTCACCTGTAAGACAAATGTCAGGAAAACTTTAAGGCCCAAACGGTCCCCGAAATCAAATGGCCATCACAATCATCATCATTCATATTCATCTTAGATTAAGCTTAGGATTAGGGACTCTCCTGGCGCACCACTATCATCATCATCCATCATATCATCGGGGCAATGTAACCCCACCTTCCAGGCGCCCCTACCTCAGAATTGGGTTACAAGTACGCCATGCCAGGAGAGAACACCAGGAATGTCGAAAGACAACCTGGGGCATTTACAAAAAAAAAGAATCTCATAGTATTGATTATTCCTATCGTAAAAGTTTTATTATATTAGATTTGTTTAAACTTAGTAGTAAGTAGCACTATGAGGTATAAATAATAGTGTTAAAAAATGAATCACCTCACCTCATATTTTGTCTGCTTTTTAGGCCAGTTTCAGAATTATTTCATCTTCAGTATCTTCTAGAATGTTGTTCTGTTGTGGAAATACTGAAGAAGGAATAATTCCAAAACCGGTCTAAAAGGAGACAAAATTTAAGATAAGGTGATTCATTTTTAATATTTAAATATTAAATCAAGTGTTTTTAAGTCAAACGTGACTGAGTCAGCATGCTTGGGACATTTATTTGTTAGAGAGTTTCACATAAGTTGGCTGTTCTGTTTAAACAATGGCTAATACACATTTTCCATTATATAGTTGTTTGCCTGGACATATTAACAACAAAGAGAATCCACATTTTGATTATCATTGACCAATGAATGTTGATTTAAACTGAAATGATATTTTGTCAGACGGACACGACAGGCAGGTAGTAGTGCAGAGTGATGTCTTCGTGCAGCAGGAACAACACCACCATTTGATCGTCCACTATGTTACACACTACTTTGTTTGGATTCACTTGTTCACTCGACAGAAACTGCACAAACTTCCTGACGTCCACTCGAGCTGAGTAATACTCATCAGATTCTGCAAACATACAAAGTCATTAATATACGAGGGTGGATCAATATATAAACCGGAGGCTCTGATAGCAAACTGTAAAGTTTGCAGTTTGGAGGGGAAGTTGGTGGGGGTGTCTGGAGTAGGGATCTTGATGTGTCGCACTCCGACGAGCGGCCACTTGCCTCAGTAAGCCATGAGCGAGCAAGAGGTACACCCATCTGTTGCACAACGCATTATTAAGTTTTTGGCGAAAGAAGGCACTAAACCTTCTGAAATTTTGAGAAGGCTCCATGCGCAGTTCAGGGAAGCAACCCTTTCGAAGACGCAGGTGTATGATGGGCGCAAAAAAAATTTAACGGGAAGGGATTCAGTGGAAAATGAAACCCCACCAAAGACGGCAACGAACAAGCATCACTGCAGACAACATTCGTGCTGTACGGGACCTTATTGAGGAGGATCGGCGCGTAACAATTTCTGAAATTGCTTCACACGTTGGAATAAGCTTCGGAAGTGTTCAAGCCATCATCAGTGATGAACTCAAATTCCGAAAATTGTCTGCCAGGTGGGTTCCTCGGCTCCTCAGTCAGGAACAAAAAAAGTGACAAAAAAACCGATGAAAATGCATTGGACACCTCTGAAACATCCTCCTTACAGTGCAGATTTGTCACCCTGTGACTACCATTTGTTTGGGCCACTGAAAGAAGACCTGGGAGGAAGGCGGTTTGGTGACAATGCAGCGGTAGAGGAGTTCGTGCACTACATGTCATCCCTCATTGTTCAAGGACGGCATCAAAAAGTTGCCAACTCGATGGCAAAAGTGTGTTGGAAATGTAGGAGACTGTAGAAAAATGAGGTGGTGGTTTTGTATTTTTTTGTTAATTCAATAAAATTGTAAACAATTATTCCGGTTTACATTTGATTCACCCTCGTACACTACTGGACATGTGACTCGCAGAATGCACCTGGTTATGCTTTTAAAATGGTGCGTCATTTTACAATGGAAATTACAGGGTGGAAGTAATATAAGTGTACAGATTTCTTGGGTGGAATAAAAAAAAGTATCAGTAACATTTTAGTGGCAAATACTTATCTTTAGAAATGGTGTTTCTCCCTAAATTATTGCGAGTTAAGAATTTAGACTCGCCTCATATTTTCTTATTTTTTCTTGCAGACTAGTTTTTTCATGCCTTCGTGATATTGTCGATGCACCTTAACTGTCGATTTTGCAGTTGTCTATCCTGTAGGTTGATTTCTTCTCCCTCTGTTGGCTGACCAATGAACTTCTATATCAATTTTTTTTTTTCCCTGGGAATTTCAAAATTGATAGATTTCTACTTACTCTTGTGGATGTAAATTTTCTCCCAAATTGTGAGTTCCTTAGATTTTCTAATTGTTTCAGTAATTTGGCCTGTATTTTTCAGACTATGTATGTGCAGCTATTGCAGACTTTTCTGTTTCCCCATTTTTAACATTTCTAAGGCGTTCTTTCAATCTTGTACTGAAGTTCCTTTGTGTTTTTCGTATTTATATTTTTTCACAACTTTCACAATCAATTTGATAAATCCCTAAATTTTAAATGCTGCCTAAGTGGGTAAATAAATGCCATACAGACTTAATTTCTTCTTCTTCTTCTTCCTCTACGCATGAAAGCTGGCAGCTTGTTGCGTGTTCATTCACTACAGGTCCGGGGTATGGTGACGTCCTTCCATCGTAGTTGTGGTCTTTCTAAAGGCCTTTTCTGCTGAGGTGTCCAGTCACGTACTTTCTTCACTAATCTACTGAAGATATCTTAATATCTACTTAGATAATTAAGGGAAAGAACAGAGATGTTTTGTTCCTTTGCAGTTCTGCAATGAAATTGAAAAGTTTTTGTGAAAATTAAGTGAAAACTTCTGACGTTTTGGAATAAAAAACAAGAGATATTTCAACATCAAACTGCAAGTGAGAAGTGGTTTTCTGATCGTTTGACCCAGATCAGCTGTTTATGTCCACGTCACAAGACTCATGAATCTTACATTTGCTGTTGCAATTTTCAGAAAGTTTGGTCTTAATTTTAGTTTGTATCCTATGGTTTGTTGTAAGAAAATGATTTACCTTGTGTTGATGTTTTTATTATTAATTTAACACTTCTCACTGAAGGATAAATTATATTTGAAGAGAAAAATTTTCGCCTTGACCGAGACTCGAACCCAGGACCTTTGGCTTTCTGGGCCAAATACTCTACCAACTGAGCTACCAAGGTGAGTTGCGATCCAGATGCAAATTTTTCTCTCTATACGTTGTAATTCCCTCGTGCCAAATGCTTTGAAACCGTTGCTTCTATGTTTGCAAATGGCGGCTTCTTAGTTAAGAAGACATTTATTGGGAATTTAACACTGCTTTATAAAGCAAGTAGGGCTTCTATTGATGTTTTTATTATTAATTTAACACTTCTCACTGAAGGATAAATTATGGGTTCGAGTCTCGGTCTGGACGAAAATTTTTCTCTTCAAATATAATTTATCCTTCAGTGAGGAGTGTTAAATTAATAATAAAAATCGTCAATAGAAGCCCTACTGGCTTTATAAAGTAGTGTTAAATTCCCATAAATGTCTTCTTAACTAAGAGGCTGCCATATGCAAAAATAGAAGCTACGGTTTCGAAGCATTTGGCACAAGGGAATTACAACGTATAAAGAGAAAAAATTGTGTCTGATTCGCAACTCGCCTCGGTAGCTCAGTTGGTAGAGCATTTGGTCTGGAAAGCAAAAGGTCCTGGGTTCGAGTCTCGGTTTAGGCAAACAATTTTCTCTTCAAATATGTTACCTTGTGTTGTGATTGCACAATGAGATCCTTGAAGTGTGTAGACACAGTTGCATCAGGGGTCTCCACCTTGAGGACGAGAACTCCTTCCTGATTGGCCAGAACAGTGACGTACGGACTGAGAGTCTTCATGCGTTCTGCCACAGTGCGAAGCAGCTTAAGTGAAGGCAACTGGATGCTCACCTACAACATACTCATGTAGAAACTCACTGTTTGGGAAAAAATCTACATAAAAAGACGAAAAGGAGAAATTAATGAAATTCCTGAGGAAGAATGACTTGATTTCACGGTTTTTCCAGTCTACTAACAGAGGGAGCAAGAGATGGCTCTTCTAGAAGACGGAACAACAGTCGTCAAAATATTGATGATGGAACCGAATAAGGTTTTGAATTACAATGAGTTAGTTATTTTGATTCAAGAGAATCGGCTACCAAAAAGTGTTTTGGAATGGAAACCTGAGGGAAGACGAGGCAGAGAAAGACCTAAAACCTCCTGGAGTCGGGGAATATGTTTATACATGAAGGAGAAACATCTACAACCTGGAGATTGGATGGACCGACAAAATTGGCTATTGGGAATCGGACGATGTCAAAGACATTAATCAACCGATGATCTATCTATCTATTTTGATTCACCTCATATTTTTTTAATATTCTGCAGACTATAGTTTCGCTGCACCTATGCAACATTTTCGATGCATTCTAACCGTTTTATTTACATTTGTCATCCTGTAGGTTGATTTCTACTCCCTCTGTTGGCTAACTGATGAACTTCCAAATCAAATTTTTTTTCTCTTTCTCCGGGAATTTCAAAATTCATAGTTCTTTCCTTATTCATGCGGATGTAAATTTTTTCTCAAATTGTGAGTTCCTTAGATTTATCTGTTTCAGTAATTTGGCCTCTGTTTTGATTCTGTGTTTTTCTGACCATACATGTGCAGCTATTGCAGATTTTTCTATTTCTCCATTTTTAACATTTCTAAGTTGTTCTTTCAATCTTGTATTTAAGTTCCTTTTTGTTTTTCCTGTCTATATTTTTTCAAAATCTTTACAATAAATTTGATAAATCCCTCATTTGTTGCCGTCATCAATCTTATCATTTTTGTTGGTTTTAATTAATTTATTCAAAACTGTGATCATTTTTCGGTGCTCATTTAATATTAAATTTGCTGAAAATTTTTTTGAAATTTATTAAATACTAAAGGATGGAATGTAAATTTTCTGAATTTTTTACCAATTTCTTTATCTGTCTGAAGAATACTTTCATTTATTATTTTTTGTTTTTTTAATTTATTAATTTTCTTATGAAACGGCGAATAAAAGTGAAGATAGGAGAAGAAATGTCAGAGGGAAAAGAAATTGGAAGGGGGGTATGGCAAGGATGTCATCTATCACCTACCCTTTTCAACATCTACCTGGAAGACCTAATGAAGAACTGCTTCAGGAATACAGGAGGCGTAAACATGGGAGGAAGAAGAATAAAGTGCATAAGATTTGCTGATGATATGGCTTTGCTAGCAGAAGATGCAATGACACTGAGGAACATGCTGATGGAGCTAAATGATAAGTGCGAGGATTATGGGATGAAGATAAATATAAATAATACAAAGGCCATGATTATAGGAAAGAAACCAAGGAAGATAGACATGAAGATTAAAGATGAGGCCATTGAGCAAGTGGAGAGTTCAAATACTTGGGTTGTACTATCAGTAGTAACGTGAACTGCAGTCAAGAAGTAAAGCAGAGGATAGCAATGGCAAAAGAAGCTTTTACAAGAAGAGAAGCATTTTCTGTGGACCTTTGGCAAAAGAATTACGGAAGAGGCTAGTGAAGTGTTTTGTCTGGAGTGTAGCATTGTATGGTGCAGAGACTTGGACATTACGACGGAATGAGGAAAAGCGACTGGAAGCTTTTGAGATGTGGATATGGAGAAGAATGGAACATATAAAATGGACAGACAAAATAAAAAATAAAGATGTGCTAGACAGAGTGGGTGAAGGAAGAACAATGCTGGAACTCATAAAGAAGAGCAAAAGAAATTGGATTGGCCACTGACTAAGAAGAAACTGCCTGCTGATGGATGCCCTAGAAAGAATGGTCAATGGAAAGAAAGTTAGAGGCAGAAAAAAGACATCAGATGATAAACAATATTAAAATAAATGGTTTGTATGCAGATACAAAAAGGAAGGCTGAGTTAAGGAAAGAGTGGTTGAGTTTGCAGTGAAAGACCTGCTTTTGGGCAGAACACTGTGAATGAATGAATGATCTTTTCCTCAAAACCATTCTCTTTTGCTATTTTTAATGTGTGTTTCTTCTCTATATTAAAATTTTCTCTGCTCATGGGAATGTTCACAAGTCTGTATGTTAAATTATTTGAAACTAGTCCAAGAAGAAGAACAATATGAGGTTCGTGATAAGAATTTACTTAAATATAAATTGCGTAGGCTATTTTGATGCAAACAAAGAAATGTACAGAGGCATGTTGCAGTCCTGGTGATTACTTACATCGAAGTTTGGCACTTTGGGTTCCTGGAAGAGTTTCCAATCTCTCCTGGGTATGACAGTGACTGGGATGTCGTGAACACATAGGCGAGAGTGTGAGAATTCAGACTGCAACAAACACATGATACAATTTTAAGAACCAGGACTTGAACCCAAGACCTCCAGCTGTGCTCTTTCCACTTGAGCTAGTGAGACAACTGCAGCTGGGAAATTGGCTGAGTAGCTCAAATGGAAGAGCACCAGTGCATAAAGCTGGAGGTCTTAGGTTCAAGTCCTGGCTCAAGCAGAATTTTTTGTTGAACTTTTATACAAAAAATCACTATGAGATTTAATTGAAGAGTTGAATTAAAATGTTTTATACCTGACCTCACATCCAGTCTTCTAATTGTACCAGTTTCAAAGCTTAGCCAGCTTCATCTTCAGTAATTTCTTGTTGACTGCAGAAACAGACATAACAACAGTCAACAAGAAATTACTGAAGATGAAGCTGCCTGAGCTTTGAAACTGGTACAATTAGAAGACTGGATGTGAGGTCAGGTATAAAACATTTTAATTTAAATCTTGGAATTTTTTGTCTTTAACTTTTTTGTTCAATGCACCAGATTGTTTTACAACATTTCTGGCATAGGCAGAATTATATCCCACTTCTGAGGTTGGGGCACCTGGAATGCACATGTACATTACCCTGATGGTATGAGGTGTAATCAATACTGACCAAGAGAATCCTAAAACGTAAACTTAACATAAATTTCAGGGCAACCACAGGAATAATTCTCATTAAGGAAGAAATCCTGTGATCTGACTAGGAATTGAACCCAGGACGTCATGAACTGTAGGCACAAACTCTGACCATGACACTAAAAGGCTGGTCATCTATTTAAAACTGATGGCTCCATGGCGCAAGCAGTTAAACGCTCATGGCTGGGGTTACGAGATCGAGTCTTGGTCACTCCATGTGGGTTCTGTGGTGGATGAAACTGAGCTTGGGCAGGTTTTTCTCCTGTTTTCCCCTGCCACAACTTCATTCTCCATACTCATCTCATTAATTTTGTGATGGTGAGTCAGTCGTAGTGGGCCGGCACCCTTGTCACTGACAGACCTCTATATAGGGGTTTCATCTTATCCCTCAACCCAACCCAACCCTGAGTTGGACACAAGTAGGTGTACTTACAAGCATTATTTCAAAAGTAAGACAAGGTGATTTCTTGTTGGTCAGCTTCACTTTCACAGACTTGGCTCCGATGTTTGACTTCAGAGTCACTAGAGATTTGGCCATGGCATCTGCAATACAACAAACAGTCCTTATCTTATGTAAGTTAATACCATGTAATGTTTTTATTATTAATTTAACATTTCTCAATGAAAGATAAATTATATTTGAAGAGAAATTTTTTTTTTTTTCGCCTAGACCGAGACTTGAACCCGGGACCTTTGGCTTGCCGGGCCAAATGCTCTACCAACTGAGCTACCGAGGCGAGTTACGATCTAGATGCAAATTTTTCTCTTATATACGTTGTAATTCCCTCTCACCAAATGCTTTTGAAACCATTGTTTCTATCTTTGCAAATGGCGGCTTCTTAGTTAAGAAGACATTTATTGGGAATTTAACATTACTTTATAAAGCTAGTAAGGCTTCTAATGATGTTTTTATTATTAATTTAACATTTCTCAATGAAAGATAAATTATATTTGAAGAGAAAAATTTTCGCCTACACCGAGGCTCAAACCCGGGACCTTTGGCTTGCCAGGCCAATATAATACCATGTACCTTACAAAATGAAATAAAACAATATACCTTTGTAATAATTCTGATAAAAGTCAATAAACAATCTGGGTTGCTGAATTCAAATTGCAAATACTAGTAAAAATGATAGAATTAAGACAAAAAACAGACCCAAGTTGATACCAACATCTTTTTTGCTTTTAAACAGAGCATCATCAAGCATAAGAACACAACTTTATGTTAAAATTTCACTTTCTTACTGTATTACAGACGTGCAATGTTCAAACTTGAATTATTGAAAATTAATTCAAACCAAATGGTTGAAGATATTTAAAAAATAATATAGAATGATTTTACATAACTAGGATGCAATATCTCATAAGTTTGATCCTTATAATTATATACCAAGAGGACGAATATCTCTGGGCTGTCCCATGAAACGCTGGAGGGAAAATTTTCTATAGGATCGTAACAGGCCTTGGCCTAATACTTGCAAGAAGAAGAAGCAATATCTCATATGAAAAAGTAGAGGATGTAAATGTCAAAATTTGTAAAGATTTTAGGGTAAATAAATTCTATCTTCAAGCCACAGTTAGTTCCTAAAACGTTCAATATTAAAAGTGTAAAAACATTGGCTCTTCCAATTCTTTTGTATGGCAGTGAAGTATGGACGTTGAAACACAGAGACGATCTGCTGAAATGTGATATCTTCAGAGAATACACACTACTATAGCTCTTGGCATGAACGATGGCGGGTCAGGTTGGTTTGATGCATCACATAAGTAGACAGAATATTTTGATTGATCGAATCACAAAACCCATACATATTCTGCCTCGTTTAACATACAATAGTTGAATGCAGTTGAATGGCTCTCTGAAAGCAATATGATGTAGATGTGCAGTACTCATAACCACCATCAGTCATGGTCTCGAGGTAGCGTGCTGCCTTGTCACGCAGCGGGCCCGGGTTCGATCCCCGGTCGGGGGGCAGTTTTTCTGGGTGAGGTTTTTATCGGGGTTTTTCCTCACCTGTAAGACAAATGTCAGGAAAACTTTAAGGCCCAAACGGTCCCCGAAATCACATGGCCATCATCTTCATCATCATCATCCTTCACCGGTGTGGAAAGCAACGGGAAGCTACCACACCTACATTTCCCTAGTAAAGCTGCAAGCATAGCATGAAAATGCTATGATTGCAGTGAAGGACCTACCTTCGGGCAGAATTACTATGGATGGATATAAAATAAAAGAAGACTTTTTAGATGAATTACATATGGAACCTTTAGAAAACAAAATTTCTGGTAAGTCATGATGAATACAACATAAAATACTTGACACCTCACCTCATATCCAGTCTTCTAACTAGACTGCAGTTTCAAAGCCTTGGCAGCTTCATTCAGTAATGTCTCGTTGACTGATGTTATGTTGATCAGAAGAACAAAACATCAGTGACGAATATTACTGAAGATGAAGCTGCCAAGGCTTTGAAACTGCAGTCTAGTTAGAAGACTGGATATGAGGTGAGGTATCAAGTGTTTTAATATTTAATTTTAGGAAGTGATATTTTGAGGTTATTTTAATTATATTATTTTTAGTATGATCATCTTACCTCAATATTAATGTTCATTTGTTCTTGGACATGTTTCAAAAAAATTTTGGACAAGCTGACAATAAAACAGAATTGTCCAAGAACAAATCAATATTAATATTGAGGTAAGATGATCAGACTGAAAATAATATAAGAGCATTTTAATTTAATCTTAAATTAAACCTCATAGTGATTTTTTCCTATAAAAGTTAAATGAATATATTACACATCCAAGTTAACTATTCACGGGCGGAGGGGAAGAGTTTTAGCGCTAGTGTTGCCGATCTACTGAATCTGTGGAAGGGATGTAGGAGAAAACTGTACATCCGATCACATATTGAAAATTTTCAACTTAAAATGTTGGGGGAGAATCTCTAAACACGTGTGAAAGTTCTTAACATGGTTGTCAAATTAGTCATTTAAGCACGGAACGCTCAAGCGGTCGGATCATTTAAAATCACAGTATTTGTCGTCTCTGTTACCAGCCTCGCAATAAATCACAAGTGGCAACATGTAATGATAAGGGACAGCTCATTCCTAGTCGTAACCCCAAAAGTAACAGGGTTGTCAAGTTAGTCATTCTGCCACTGACCGCGCAGAACGACGGATCATTAAAATACATAGTATTTGTCAGCTCTCTACCTGCCATTCAAACAACATAATACAAAGGACAGGAAGTGGCAACATAGTAAGGAATAGAAAGAGAAAGACAGTTTGTTAGTTAACATATTTTCTGCCTGCACAAAACACTTGGATTGGTAATATGTTCATCAAATGGAAGATCATAGGATACCAAAGCAGACGTTAAGCTATCAACCTGCAGCAAGAAGAAGAAGACCTGGATGTCCACTCAAAAGACATTTGAACGGTGTTTCTCTTGAGGCCAAAACAAGTCAACAAATGTACTATTATGATAATGATTTTTTTCCTTAATTCATATAAAAATTATAATAATGTGAGGTAATTAGATTCAAAGATATAATTTATTTTATTACAAATAACTTTTTATCTCTCTTCAGATGCGGCTCCTCTCAACTGATAATCGAGGGCCATGGTTTTAACTTACCAGATTCAAATTCCAGGTATATCTCATCTTGTTCCTCGGAAACTCCAGCCATGTTGTATTCATTGAAGTAATGGCTCTGTTCCAGCCGACACCAGACCACAGGCTTGCCAGCTGCTGCATTCTCATCAACAATTATGAAGTTTAACAACTGCTTAGTAATCCTCACCACACACTGCTTTGCCAACCTTGCTACAGTCGCTATTACACCTAAAGGAAACAAGCAAACAACCATGTGTGAGCCCTAAATCATCCTAAGGGAAGGTGATTGCTCAACCAACTTAGTTGTTGTGGAAATGAATGCTTTCAATTATTTACATAACTAAAGAGAAGAATTTTTATTGGAAATCCAAAGGAAAAGATTTGGAAGGAATAGGGAGGATAATATTTGGATGGATCTTAGGAAACTCAATATCAGAGATATGAACTGGATTTAGTTAGCTGAGGATGGGGACCAATGGAGGATCTTGAACCTACAGGATCCGTAAAACAGTGTTAATTAGTTAGGAAATTTTGCATCTGAGTTGCACCACTAATCTTGGATCAAGCCCAAATTCTTTTCACTTTCATCTCCAAGTCCTCGTAATTCGTGAAATTGTATTCATGCAAGAATTAATGTGAGTTCTGAGATTAGGAAAAGAAAGTGTGGACTTAGCAGGTGAATTGTTGAACATGAAGTTGGGTATTCTGAGATCAATTCCCAGACCGGGTGCAAATATTTCTCTATACTTATGTGAACATCATTGTTCCTGTCCTACACACAAGGCCTTTTAATCTCCAGAATTTGTCATTAGCTCAAGAGACCATCTTCATAGGGGAGGGGGAGGATCTGACCTACTCGAAAAAATTGTCATTTGAATCAATAGTATACAGGTTTGGTTTCTAAGCAAAACTTACATGACTTTTAGTCCAATAACTTTTTTATTTCAAACTTTCTTAAACTGTGTAATTTATTAGATATAAAATTATTTTAAAATAAATAATAATTATATATTATACAGGTATAGATAAATTAATGGTATAATTGTCTATTTTTATACCGGGATGTAGTTAATTGAATTAATAGATCAAAACATTAGGACAACAAATTTTGCCAACTTTGTATTTCCCGCCAAGATTTGTCTTCGTGGTTCAGATCTTGTTAATAAATTACCATTTAATTCTATCAGGTGTTTAAATGTTTTGGAGTTTTTATAATAATTAAGCCAACTTATTTCAAACTAATGTAATTATAATATATAATACCGTAATATTAAAGAAATTCTCACTCACTTGCAAACTGTTTCATACACATAACTTCCGTCATTTTCCCTCTAAACTTCATGATGCCGATAGTTATAGTGTACTACACTTACATGAAAAGTACTAATTTTAATATACTGATTTAAATGTAGGATTATGTTACCGCATATTTTTTTGTATTATATCCTAACCTAAAATTATCTAAAAAATATATCACGACCTTTGGTAGCACTGATATAGACTTTTAGAAACATTTCTACCAACCATTGCAAAGATAATTTGTTAAATAAAAGCAAATAAACAGAGACATATGTTTGCGGTGAATGGCATATGATTAGAATAACTTATAAAATTGTACATGTTTTTCTTTTTATTTATAGCGATGAGTTATAAATTTTCGTAGAGCTTTTTGTTATGGTGATTAGTTTGATTATGTATGTTATTATCCCTTATATAACGTAATTTACGAGACGGATTACAGACTGACATTTCAATGATAAGACCAGTGAGGCAGAACCTAATTATGGAAGGTAAGATGCCTTATTTTCTGTATTAATATTAACGTATTTTACAGGTCTTCAGTTTCGAGTTCCTAATAAATCTGTAGTAAACAGTAGCAGATTATCATAGTACTTTAATTATAGAGGAAATGTTTAGTTTTTAAGTGTCCCAGGATTGAAATAGACATTGTATTATTTTGGTGAAATATCAGATCACATGACTTATAATTCTCCATTATAAGTTACTTATTTATTCCTAATCAAATTCAGGTTACTAGTGATGGCCAGTTCATCTGCAGTGGAAGTAAAGATCCTGTTTTTTGCTAAAGCAAGAGAACTGTCTGGAGTAAAGGAAAGCAAACTGCTAGTTGAATCACTCATACCTTACAGAAGTCTGCTACAAAAAATAGTTGAATCATTTTCCTTAGAATCCATACAAAAGTCTGTAATACTTGCCATTAACGAAGATTACGCAGACTGTGAAGCTGAAATACAGCTGAAAGCAGGAGATCAAATAGCTATAATTCCACCTCTCAGCGGAGGTAAGTTCAGTTTGTGAGGCCATTGATGATTATAATGGGAATAGTAGCACACAGGAGGAAAAGCACTTTGGAAAAAGTGGACTATTTGTCTCCCATGAATTCTTCTATGTTCTACAGAATTGCAGTGCGCATGTACGAGTTGTGGGAGTTGCTGTAATGGTTAATGTAGCTTCCGATAGATGGCTCTGAAATCTGTGTTACCAACTTTCGGAATAAATTCCCAAATGCTAAAAAAAATGGATGTAAACTAACTTCCTATATCCTAACCTAACAAAACAAATTACATGTATATTATTTAATAAACTATAAACTAATTTTATGTACATAACTTGTCCCATTGGAATCTAACAAAATGAAGTTAATTTCTTGAAATATGGTTTGGAATTAATTGTGAATGTTGGTAACACCAATTTGAGAATCATCTAGCGGTTGTTATATTAAGCATTTGTGCGTCTGCAGAACTCGACTCACAATATTCGCATAATTATATAAATATTAAAAAATCGTAAGGAATGTTTATTAAATGGTTCCAAAATGTTTAAAATAGCACAAAACGGCTGATGTTTCCATTAAGTGAAATGAGAATTTTTTCTAAGTCCGAGGCAGACACCACCGCATGCACCAACAGGGTTTTATTTTCAAATTATTTCCTACCATTTACAACAAACTTTACATTTTTTTCTAACTATTATTTGAACATATTTTTCTATGATATTTAACTATATATATAACATGAAGACGTGGCAGCCATATTGATTTTAAAGAATATTCTAATCAACAACAGTGCAGCCAACATAAATTATGTACTTCAAAATTTGAGAACTTACAATTTATTTTTGGGTGTTGCATTCTTTCACAGGTTGGAGTGCTTAAATTGTGTTAGGTTAGCTTTTAGGTTGGTCTTTCACAAGTTAGAGTACTTAAATTGCGTTAGGTTAGCTTTTAGGTTTGTTAAATAGCATGTATAATGTTGGCTGCATCGCAATATTCCATAGAGTAAACTGCTTTGTGTTTGTTGGCCCATGCACGTGGTGTCTGCCTGGGACTTAGAAAAATTTCTCACTGCGCTTAATGGAAACATTATCCAAATAAAATAGTAGTGAATTTTCGTATTGTGAAGGTTGGTCATACCGGTAGCGCAGATTGTCCTGCCCTCTGTTGACAAAGCCTTGCACATGCTCACTACAATCTTTAAGACATGTGTTCTGAATCTGTTGATTTTCATACTCGTAAAAGAACCACAAACCTGAATAAAAAGGGCTCTGTGCATAATTTCCGACTTCACAATGCATCAGCCCAATGTTTTCTAGGTCATCCAACATCACGCCTTCCTCTTGCTTGATAATTTCTTGCTAACAATGGATATCTCTCCTTACTCATTCCATCCATGTGATCAATTCACTTTTGTTTATAATTTGTGACTTTATCCAATAAAGGCTGCATTTTTAGGGCTGCATGCAAATACATTAGTCTCTGGTGAGTTGAGTTTTCCGTGAGCACGTGCAAAGTTCGAATTAGCAAGTTGCCGACTGGGCATGCATGAAAGTAGTTTTCTTCATAATATTGGCAAGAAATTACCCAGAATTCTCAGCGAAAAAACCACTTTCGTTATTTTCGTCTGCAAGAGGAACGCATTTACGCTTGTGTCCCGCAAATAAAACCGTATATGACGATGTCTGCATCGCGCGATATTATGCCGATTCTCCTGTTTTTCCAGTTGAATTCTTTGGTAGACTCTCCTCTTCTCCGCGTATACTGAAAACATGATCGAAGTCTTCAAGGTCCGACATCTTGAATAAAGCAGCAAGGTTTCAAAGTACATCGGTTATCATCGGGTTGCTCACGATTCATTCTCTGCAAAGTCACCTCACCAGGTAGCTTAGGAATTTTAACAATTATTATCGCATGAACAGACTTTTGAGTACGCAAAAACGTCTTTGGATGCAACTTTCTCAGCAGAGAACAACTTTTACGGTCTAATCCATTCATAGATATGACCCTTAATTCTTCTCTTATATCCTCTTTTCTAATTATATCAAGTTTTGTACATCCTTTAACTTGTCTGAGGAACCTCATCTCCGCTGTCTGTATTCTGGTTTTTTCATTGGAGCTTAAGTTTCACATCTATACAATATTGTGGGAATTGCCATAACTTTATACATTTTTATTTTTGTTTTTTTTTATTTTACTTTTTAAAGCTCTCTGTATTGTTCCACATGCCATCTGAAATTTATTTACTTTTGGAATCAATATCGCTTTCCATATTGAAGCTAATATCGCAGCCCAAACATTTGAAGCTGTTCTATACTTTGGTTATCTAAAATAATTTTTGATCTTTTCCTGTAAAAACCATGATCTTTGTTTTTCTTACTGATATGTTCAAATCATATAACTTACATATTTTATTTAATTCATGCAAAGATTTCTATAATTCATTTTCATATAACAGTAATAATAATAATAATAATAATGTGTTGAACATAATATTTAACTATGAATATAATATTGTCTGACCAACGGATCTGTGCCCCCGTAAGATATGCAAACTGAACACTATCCCTTTTCTTGCCTCGGTAAATCATTTCCCTCCCTGCATTTCTGTCTCTCTCTTTTCTTTCTCCCCTCCCACTACTCACAATTTTGAACCTTCTTTGAGACAGATTATTTGCACTTGCAGTCCAGTGTCGTCAACCCAACATGAATACTGTAACACAGAGTCGTGAAACAAATATTATTAAGCAAATAAAAGTCGATCAGCATCATTAGACCTACTTAAATATGAAGAAGTAATAATTAATCTTACATGATTGAATATTGAAGATTCATGACACTGTTTGGCAACATCCTTTCTCGGAAAATTATCGTGGCTGCTGTTTGACATGGTGGGATGGAAGTGCTTGGAATGGAGTGTGTACAGGTGTTAACTTTTCTAAGAACGACTGCAGCACTTAAGGGGCACAGATCTGTTGGTCCGACAATAATTTTTGTATAAATTGTCAATTGGTTTGAGCGCATATACTAACTTGCAAGTTAATTATTATTAAGCAGTGAATTGAACGGAGGGCGACAGAGAATGGAAGTGTGAGGTATGTTGCAGGTTAGTGTTTAGAAGATGGATTATGTGAAGGTGGTAAACACCAAGCTGAGCATTGAGGAGATTTCTGACTTGGTGGCAGCACCGTCATGTGGAGCCATTTCGCTGTTTGTCGGCACCACGAGAGACAACTTTGATAACAAGCAGGTAAGCTGCCTCCGAGGAAAAATATAATCAGAATTTCATCACCTGTAGCTTTGGGGGTTTGGCAAGAGACTAAAAATGTATCTATATCAGAGATTATACAGCTATTGTCGTCTTCCTGTGCCAATTTTCCACTGCGTTCTGTTGTGTACATCATCAGGTCTCAATCCTCGCCTGCTCATTGCCTCCGTTATCTCATTCTTACAATTTTTCCTTCGTCTGTCTTTTCCTCGTCTTTTCCAATGTTGTCATTGGTGAATTAATGTACTCCATTTGTCCTCTCCCATCCTCTTCAGATGTCCAAATCATTTGCTTTCAATTCTTGTTGGTTTGGTTTCTTTTCCATTCATTGTATTTGTAATTTCAGAATTTCTTATATGATCCAATATTTAAAATAGGGTTGCCTCTAGTCAAACCTGTCTGTGGTCGATGGATTTTTAAGATGGAGAAATCCAAGGGAGAAGTCGTCTGATGATCCAGTTTATAAAAATGGTTGCCTCTAGTCCTAAGGGTTGCAAGCTCAAACCCAGCAATGATCAATGGATTTTTAGGGTGGAAAAATTCAAGAGACTTTAAGCCATGGGTTCTGAGTCTGAAATTTTCAAGCTTGTAAAAGAACCTCAAGCCTGAATAAAAAGGTCTCTGAGCGAGTTTGGTCTGTATTCTTCTTATCTCATAGTTATTTCTTTAAAGACATATGTTTCAAAGCATGTTTGCTCCATCTTCAGTTGGTACAGACTGATTTACATAAGGAAAACAAAGAGAAATTTAACCTTTAGAACCAAAGAACACATAAGAAATGTAAAAAAAAGGGGGAAGTAGAAAAATCTGCAGTAGCTGCTCACGTTTGGTCAGAAAAACACAAAATAGATGTAAACACAACATTATTAAAACAGGAAACACAAATGAACTCACCATATGCGAAAAGTCTACATACAGAAGAACAAGGAGAAAATTAATAAGAATTAAATGAATCATGATTTCTTCTTACCTCATACTTATATGTTTTTTTAAACACAGTACTGCAGTATCACCGACCATCGTCACCATCCTCAGCTGTTTTCCGACTGTCAATTTTTTCTTTTGCCGGTAATTATCCAAACTGCCATCTGGTGTTCTTTTGAAGGACTCATTATCCAAACTGCCATCTGGTGTTCTTTTGAAGCAATCATTTTCTAAACTGCCATCTGTTGTATTTTTGAAGAAATTTATAATATAAAAGGAGAGAATTATGAATTTGAAATTCCTGGGGAGAGGAACCTAATTAGCAAGTTCTTTGGACACAGAAAGAGGGAGCAAAAGTCGAGATCCAGGGCTGACAACTTGAGAAAATTAGTCTGTACAACTGAAGATGGATCGTACATGCTTTGAAACATATGTCTTAAAGAAACAACTATATGAGGTAAGAACTTATTTATTATGTAAAACCTCATAATGTTACTTGCTATTGTACTTTCAAATAACTAAATTAGTCTGGTTAACAAGCACTGATGGGAGGTTGTGTTGCTGCAGGTTGTACAACTTGAGTATGAAGCTTATGAGCCGATGGCTGTGAAGGCCATGAAGAAAGTGTGCGAGGATGTACGACACAACTGGCAGGTTGAGAACATCGCCATCTATCACAGGTAACACAGCTCTAATTATATTATTTTTAGTTTGATCATCTTACCTCAATATTAATATTGATTTGTTCTTGGACATGTTTCAAAACAATTCTGTTTTATCGCCAGCTGATTGGATATGAGGTAAAACATTTTCATTTAAATCTTAAATTAAACCTCATAGTGATTATTTCCTATAAAAGTTCAATACTTAAATTATTTAACATTAATAGGAATTAATTACTATGAGGTTTAATGTATGATAAAATCAAATTATTATTTTAAAAAATGTTGTAATGTTTGACAGACTGGGTGTTGTACCGGTGAAGGAAGCGAGTATTGTGATAGCCATTTCGTCCCCTCACCGTGCAGAGTCGCTGCAGGCTGTGCAGTTTGCTATTGATTCAATCAAAGCATCGACTCCGATCTGGAAGAAAGAAGTGTACTCGTCACAAGAGAGTGAGTGGAAGGAGAACAGAGAATGTGCGTGGAAAAGTAGCATTAATTCTTAGCTTATAATCTCTTCCACTGCTGTCTAGTTAGTTATTTCAGTTCTTACTATATGACAAATTATATTTGAAGAGAAAAAATTATGCCTAAACTGAATTCTGGTCCAAGGTATTTAGTTTTATATACCAGTGCTCTGCCACTGAGCTATTTAGGCATCTCAATTTAAACAGAAATGTTTCTCTTTCTTATACAATTCCCACACGCCAGATGGACAGTACATCACCTGGCAGCTTTATCTCAAGAAGACATTTAACTGGGTTTTAACAATACTTTCACAGCCAGTAAAGTTTTATTTTGAATATTTTTATTTTTAAATTTATCCCTTCTCACTAACTAAACTAACTCACTGGCAATATCAAACCCATAGGTTCATGGCCATGCAGACATGAGCTCTTCATACATCCCTATCCTGAGCTAATATTTTCCAATCATCCTCTGTATGATCTACTTCCATCAAATAATGGTTAATGTTATTCTCCCACCTCATTCTTGGTCTACCAACTGCATTTTTTCTCCTCTGGTTTTCCTACATGCTTCCATGCCCCTCTTTTATTCCCCATTCAAGCCACATGTCCTGACCATTGCAGTCCATGAAACTTAACTGTTCTTATTATTATATTGACTTAGGCTTTCACGACCAGAGTTATTATGATGATGATCTTGTAGAAGATTTCCGGGCTGTTGGCCGTGATCTTGAGGCTTGTAGTTCCTCGATGTTTTGCCAGAGACTGCATCTGATATCCTGAAGGGTTATAAAAGTCTTCTCAAGACAACTCTTGAAGATGCCGGACGCAGTCTGTGGCAAAACATTGGGGAACTACAAGCCTCAAGACCATGGCCAACAGCCCCGAAATCTTCTACATGTTCTTATTATATCTGGTTTCCTATAACAATCATATAGCTCACTGTTATGAAGTCTTCTCCATTTGCATCACTTCTCACTGAAGGACAAATTATATTTGAAGAGAAAAATTTACATCTAAACTGGGATTTGAACCCAAGGTCCCCAGTGCTCTGCACCATTTAAAAGTCTTCTTGAGAGAAAGCTGCCAGATGGTGTACGGAATGAAGTTTCATTGTATCTCGCACGCGAGGATTGTATAAGAAAGAGAAAAATTTGTATTTAAATTGAGATCCCTAAGTAGCTCAGTGGCAGAGTGCTGGTGTACAGAATCTGACACATTGAGTTCAGACCCCAGTTTAGGCATAAATTTTCCTCTTCAAATATAACAAGTTAACTAGTATAACTTACTCTCTGGCATCATCGATCCTGTAGTTACATGGCCACACGGACATAAGCTCTCCATATATCCCTATCCTGAGCTAATGTTTTCCAATCATTCCCTATATAATCTACTTTGTTCAAATCATAGTTAATGTTATTCTCCTTTCTCATTCTGGGCCTGCCTGCTGGGCACTTTCCCTCTGATTTTCCTACAAGGAGCTTCAATGCCTCTCTAGTTAGTTATGTATAACAAGACTTGAATATCTGTTTGTATTATTAATTTAATACTTCTCACTGAAGGACAAATTATATTTGAAGAGAAAAATATACTTTAATTTTGTTGAGTTGTTTCTTGACTCACCTCATACTACTTAACTCCCTCACAGATCCAGATTTTGTCGCTGTATTTGTGACATTCTCAATGCTGTTCACGTTCAGAACTGACATCCAATGGTCAGTTGTGAACGTGAACAGCATTGAGAATGTCACAAATACAGTGACGAAATCTGGATCTGCGAGGGAGTTAAGAAGTATGAGGTGAGTCAAGAAACAACTCAACAAAATTAAAATAAACCTCATAGTGTTATTTCCTACCTACATAACTTAAGAAAAATATACGCTTAGACTGGGGTTTAAATCCAGGACCTTTAGTTTTATACACTAATTAATAATAAAGACATCAAAAGAGAAACTCTGCTGTAAAAATTCCCATTAAAAGTCTTCTTAAATAAGAAGCTGCCATTTGCGTGATCGAGCAACGGTTTTTAGCATTTGGTGCTCTCGGGAATTAAAAATATATAAGAGAAACATTTGCGTTTAGATTGGAGTGCTTAGGATAGCTCATTAGTGTATTCAGCTAAAGATCCTGGGCCCAAGCCCCAGTCTAAGTATATATTTTTCTCATGTTTGAAGACAAAAATATACACTCAGACTCTTTTTCTCTTCAAATATAAAATATATCACCTGCTAACATCTTTGGGTAAATGAGCATAACTAATTATATTAAATTAGTGTTGGGAAGTAAACATTATGAGGTATAATCATTAAAATTCATCGGAGAACATTTTGTTTAAACAATTCATCTCATAGGATTCATGCTTCCATGATACCGCGGTTTCAAACATAGTTGTTTTTGACTGACAGAGTCAATCGGAGTTATGCCTGAGGATGAACACAACTGTGTTTGAAACCGCGGTATCATGGAAGCATGAATCCTATGAGGTGAGTTATTTAAACAAAATGTTCTCCGATGAATTTTAATGAGCATAACTAATGTTGAACTTATATAGGAAAAAATCACTATGAGGTTTAATTTATGGTGAAATTAAATGTTTCTTACCTCTCCTCATATAAATCTTCTAAGTAAAAAAATCTTCACCATAACTAAATTAACTTGGTCAAATAGTTCCCATTAGGGAGCACCCTAATCCCGGCACAGAGAAGGAAATTGCTTAAGAAGATATAAATTATATATATATATATATATTCAATTTTTTGTTGCTATAATTAAATGTAATTAATATATTTAAACAGAAATTGTGTTAAATGATACATTTTTGAGTTGTATTTGATATAAAGCATTGTTTTTAAACTCAACTGTCCTCCAATAGCACCATTATGTTTTCGTCTTATTCGCATTCTGAATTTTTTTTGGACTTTTTAATTCAAAACCATACTCATGGTTTCCAGCTTTCATGAAACTGGAACGAGCCAACAGGCTTAATCCCTGGATGACGATGATGAACTGTACTCTGTGATGTAAATTAACTATTAAATTTAAATAAAAATTTGTTGAAACTTTTTGGTGCTTCAATGAATCAAATGGTATTGTTTGAAACAATGGAATTGTGGGGCACAGATTTAGGCTGATTTCATAGAGATATTGTATTAGCAAGCTTGTAAAGTAGAAGATGGTTTTTATAAGCTGAAAATTCTTAATTATCTTTGCAAATAACAGTTATGTAATGTACTTAACACATTCACCTTAATTTCTTGCAGAAAGCAAGTTTTTTAACTTGGAATATTTACATTGATGTCACTGAAGTGACCTCGACAGCCAGATAATTAAGAGTTTCCTGCAAGTTGTTACACTTTGTACAGTTATTGTTATTGAAATAATGAGTTGTTTGGATGAGGGGAGTATTAAATGCTTAATGAATCTCCATATCATCACTTCCTATCTTCTTTTTTCCTTCAGTTTCACACCTGCCCCCATTTTTATTAAAAAACATATATATATAAAAGAGATTTTTTTGGACCAAAGGGAGGTGAACAGACAGGAAAATGGAGAAGACTACATAACAGTGAGCTACATGATCTTTATGGGAAACCAGATTTAATAAGAACAGTTAAGATTCATAGACTGCAATGGACAGGACATGTGGCACGAATGGGAAATGAAAGAGGGAATGGAAACTTCTTGTAGGAAAACCAGAGAAAAAATGCCCAGTCGGTACACCAAGAATGAGGTGGGAGAATAACATTAACCATGATTTGAGGGAAGTATATTATATAGAGGATGATTGGAAAACATGCTCATGTTAGGGATGTATGGAGAAGTTATGTAGGTAGGAAATAACACTATGAGGTTTATTTTAATTTTGTTTAGTTGTTTCTTGACTCACCTCATACTTCTTAACTCCCTTGCATATCTAGATTTCGTCATTGTATTTGTAACATTCTCAATGCTGTTCACGTTCACAACTTTGGACGTCAGTTGTGAACGTGAACAGCATTGAGAATGTTACAAATACAGTGACGAAATCTAGATATGCAAGGGAGTTAAGAAGTATGAGGTGAGTCAAGAAACAACTCAACAAAATTAAAATATATGGAGAACTTATGTCCACGTGGCCATGAACCTACAGGTTTGATAGTGTCAGTGAGTTAATGGACTAGTGTTGAGCCATGCATGCTTGTCTCTGGTTCCACAGATTTAGAGTTCAAACCTGGGTGGGATCGATGGATTTTTAAGACTATAAACTATGGACATAGAGTAAGAATTTAATAGAGAAGAAACTGTATACAGTACACCTAAAAATGTTGCTTGAACTATAATGAACAAAAGAGTGATGACACTTTTAGTCCGTAGTAGTACAATTTGCAACTACATCTTTTCTGTTTTATTAGTTTATTTAGGCTGTAAACATTTTTTGGTGCTAATGAATAAAAATGAAAAGATTGATGATGTCAAAAAAATCACGAATATATAAGGTAAAGTGTGCAGATTCTCATAAGATATACATAGGGAACAAAGAGAATTTTTAAGAATCAAATGAATCATGAATTATTCTTTTCTCATACATCTATATATATGTAACTGCAGTTGTGTGTTAAAACACACAGATGTATGAGGTAAGGATAATTCATGATTAATTTGATTCTTATTAAGAAAACCTCATAATGTAAAAATTCCCAACTTTATTATATGAAAGTCCACTGCTATGGTCTCGAGGTAGCGTGCTGCCTTGTCACGCAGCAGGCCCGGGTTTGATCCCTGGTCGGGGCAGTTTTTCTGGGTGAGGTTTTTATTGGAGTTTTTGCTCACCTGTGAGACAAATGTCAGGAAAACTTTAAGGCCCAAACAGTCCCCGAAATCATATGACCATCATCATCACCCTTCACCGGTGTGGAAAGCAACAGGAAGCTACCACACCTACAATTCCCTAGTAAAACTGCAAGGATAGCATGAAAATGCTATGATTGTAGTGAAGGAAGATGGAATTACTATGGATGGATTATATGAAAGAGAATTTTAACCATTAGAACTAAGGAACATATTAGAAATGTAAAAAAAAAGAAGTAGAAAAATCGTGAACAGTCACTACAGATTTCTGACTTGGTGGCAGCACTGTCATGTGGAGCCATTTCATTGTTTGTCAGCATAATACAATTTTCGCTAGGTATAGGGCATTTCCCACAAAATGCCATCACTTTAGTTTTCTTTGTATTGATTTCCATTGCATGTTATGTACTGACTGTAATCAATAGAATTCAATGTAGTTTACAACCTGTGGTCCACATATAGTGCATCATTTCCTTGATATAAACTGAATTGAAATGTAAACATATGCAAGTAGTTTGACATCACATGAAGGTAAGAATACATATTTTATTTGTTTATGCTATAATCAATTTATTGATAATTTATGGTAAAATCAAATATTTCCTACCTCTCCTCATACAAATCTTCTAAGTAGACGCAATTTCGAGACCATAACGGTCTCATCTTCAGTACTATTTTGGCGACAGATGTTATGTCGATCAGAAGAAACTCTTCTTCTTCCCTCTGTTGGTGTACCAATGAACCTCTGGATCACGTCAGAATTTGCGGGAATTTCGAAGTTCATAACTTTTCCTTTGTTTCTATTTCATGGTTTGGGAAAAGATCCACATTCAGAAAAACAAAGGAAAACTTATGAACTTCAAAATTCCTGCAAATTCTGACCTGCTCCAGAGGTTCATTTGTATTAGAAGAAACTCTTTTATAATGACTTGTTGCATTACTATCAAAACATACTCCATGGTGCAATAGACATTGACGTATCAGCCAGCTGCTGGTCTCACATCCAGCCAGTATTGGAATGACATGTGGTCAACATGTTGGATCCCCAGACATTATATTAATTTTTCTTTACAAATTAATAATTTCTGCTAAGGATATCCACCGCACTAGTAGATGAAACATCAAGTTTAAAAAAACTGAACTATGGCCATCGAGCCTGGAAGAGCAAGTAAACAGGAATCCATGTTTTCTGTTAAAGAGATTGAATCCTTTAAATAAATGTTTTGATGAGAAAAAGTAGTGTCCTACAATCGGAAGACTAAAAAAAATGGGTATTCCATGGGACCTACATAAATTGAAATAAAATAAAATTATTGTTGCAATATGTGAATAATTTAAATTTGAAGAGAAAAATTTTCACCCGAACCGGGACATTTGGTTTACTGTACCAATGCTCTTACCAACTGAGCTACTGCGGCAAGTTCCAATCTAGAAGCCAATTTTTCTCTTTATACGTTGTAATTCCCGCGCACCAAATGCTTGAAGCTATGGCTTCATCTTTGCAAATGGCAGCCTCTTGATTAAGAAGACTTTATTGGGGATTTAAACATTACTTTTAAAAGCCAGTAGAGTACGGCTTCTATTGATGTTTTCTACGACATTTTTGTCTTCAAATTTAATCCATCCTTCAATGAGATGTCTTAAATTAATAAAAATATATCAATGTGAATAATTACCTGACACACACACACACACACACATATATATATGTATGTATGTTGGGTTTTTCTAAAAAAAAATGTGAGAAATGACTTAAAATGAAGTGAGAAGTAGAGCTCAAAGTAACCTAAAATCATTATTGAATGAGTTGGGGAAAATGTTTTAACATCTCACCTCACAAAATTGTGTGTCTTCACGATACCGGTTTCAAATGTACAGTATTACTTCCATCTTCAGTCAAATTGAGTTGAAATTTGACTGAAGATGGAAGTAATACTATACTTTTGAAACTGGTATCGCGAAGACACAACTCAATTTGACTGAAGATGGAAGTTGGTTGGTATCTAATGTTGAGCACTTGATAATGAAATCATTCGCTCTCTTGCACTCCAATATTTAGCAGAAAGGCTGGTCTCTTCTACAAAAGCTGGACAACGGAGGAGATGGTTTCTTTCCATATCTTCATTTAAATTGCAAAAAGGGCATTTAGGTGAATCTGTTATGCCAATTCTGTGTAGGTGTTTATTCAAGCAGTCATGTCCCATTAGCAGTCTGAATGTTGCTACTGCGGATTTTCTTTGTAATGTAGTAATGTCATAAGCTTGAAGATGGAAGTAATACTATACATTTGAAACCGGTATCGTGAAGACACACAACTTTGTGAGGTGAGATGTTATAACATTTTCTCCAACTCATTCATTAATGTAAATACCTCATAGTGTTTCCTCGCACTGTAAATTAAATCAAAAACCTAAAATCAGCTCATTTACAATGTAAAATATGTGTCAGTCTTTTTGTTTAGTTGTTACTCACCTCATACTTCTTAACTCCCTGGCATATCTAGATTTAGTCACTGTATTTGTGAGTCAGGTAACAACTCAACAAAATTAAAATAACCTCATAGTGCTATTTCCTACCTACATAACTTAATATGTGTCAGTCATTGCTCAGACAGTGTAGCCAACTTAGCACAAAAACAAGTGAATGCTAGACTAATCTAGTGTACTCCAACTAAAAGCACGATAGGCCTACAAGGCCCTTGGACTACCAGCCGGCTGCTGTTCTCGCATCCACATGTGTTAATCATAGAGGTAGACTAACATCTAGCCAGTGTAGGGGTGACATGTGGTCAGCATTTCAGGTCCCCCAGCCGTTATAGCTGGTCTTCTTTACCTGAATCTAGTGTACTAACCCATCCATTTTTCTCTCCCTAACTTGCCCATCTAATACTAATTTGCCTATCTAACGCTAACTTCCTCATTTTCTCACTCTAACTTGCTCACTAATGTAGGTGCACTCCTGGAACAGAATCCCCTTATATGTGAGTAAATATGCTCTCAATTGATGATCTTGATGAAGGTTTTTGGGCTGTAGGCCTCAAGACAACCCTTGAGGATGCCAGACGCAGTCTTTGGCGAAACGTTGGGGAACTACAAGCCTCACGACCACGGCCTACAGCCCGAAAACCTTCATCAAGATTATCATAGCAACTCCGGCCGTGAAAGTCTACATGAATACATGCTGTCAATTGTTTCTAGGGGAAGCATGTGTTATCATATTGGCCAACATGATGCTAGCAATCACTTGTTCTCTGATCAAATGTTCATAGGTGGGCACGGTGACATATAATAGCCAGAAAATGAAAATCTTATTTTATTACCAGTAGTTGAATGGAGAAGACTGCATAACAGTGAATTACATGGTCTTTATAGGAAGCCAGATATAATGACAACAGTTAAGTCTTCTGACTGCAATGGGCAGGACATGTGGCACGAATGGGGAATGAAAGACGTGCATGGAAGCTTCTTATAGGAAAACCAGAGAGAAAATGCCCAGTTGTTAGACCAAGAATGAGGTGGGAGAATAACATTAACTATGATTTGAGGGAAGTAGATTATACAGGGGATGATTGGAAAACATTGGCTCAGGATAGGGATATATGGAGAGCTTATGTCTGTGCAGCCATGAACCTACAGGTTTGATAGTGCCAGTGAGTTAGTTACGTCAGCAGGAGATGTAAATATGTAACTGTTGCTTGTGTTGAACAGCTGAGGAAGCCATAGTGCCGCAGATAAAAGTTGAACCATTAGATGTGGCTGAGGAAGTGCTGACAACAACAGTGAAGCTGCCAGTTCCTGCCCTGGACGTGCCGTCGCATCTCATCCAGATTAAAGCTGACTCTAAAGAAGTGAGTGCTTTCTCATTATTCTTATTTTTATTTAAGTTCTTAGGACATTTTTTTGGACCAAAGAGAGATGAACAGAATGGTGAATGGAGAAGACTACATAACGGTGAGCTACATGGTGTTTATTGGAAGCCAGATATAATAATTAAGCCTCTTAGACTGTGATGGGCAGGACATGTGGCACGAATGGAGAATGAAAGACATGCATGGAAGCTTCTTGTAGGAAAACCAGAGGGAAAACGCCCAGTTGGTAGACCAAGAATGAGGTGGGAGAATAACATTAACCATGATTTGAGGGAAGTAGATTATACATGGGATGATTTGAAAACATTAATTCAGGATAGGGATGTATGGACAGCTTATGTTCAAGCTGCCATGAATCTACAGGTTTGATAGTGCCAGTAAGTTAGTTAAATGAGTCGTAATTATCTCACCTCATATACTATACCCAAGCCGCCATTTCTCCGGCTCTGTAGTTTGGGTTATACAAGGAGTAAAGGGAGAATTTGCCCTCTACTGCCAATAAGGAAATGGTTGTAGTGAGAGTAGATGTCTGCCACAACCAATCACTGCTCTTAATCCAGCTATAGCGTGCTAGTAAGGTTTGAAATTCCCGAGATGTTGTCAGCTGTATGTCTGCTAACCACATACATGAAGTGGCCACTCCCACTGAATATCCATATCGGCAACACTGTCATGAAAACGTCAAGGCCAGAGAATCATTGACTGCAGTATAGAATGCTCTTCTTAAGAAAACATTGACTTCTAGCCCCAATATTTTTATTTGACTATTTAACTCGTGCCTCAAATGGGAGTCAATGAATTTTTTTTTACAACCAATGACAGTTGTGTTTTTCACCTCAGTATTTATCATATTCTGTTTACCAAAATAAAGAAAGATCCCTTTTTTTTATATTCTGAACAGCTCAGAGCAGTCACTGACTCTCCAAAAAATGTGTTGAATATAGCAAATAATGAACAGATTCCTTTGAACTACACATTTGATAATTGTGTGTTCAATAATTGTGTTTTTAAATAATGATTTTATTTACTGAGTTGTTTCCTAAACCTATAATGTTGCTTATAATATACAGTTTGATGTGTTTCATTTTTTCTCCACTAGGGTGCATTCTTACAATATTTCAATCTTATTTTGTAATAAATAATATGATCAAGTGGAAGTGAATAAACAATTGAAGATAAAACATAACCATACATTTCCGATGATTTGTTTTCAAACATCGCCATTTACATTAAGTACATAAATATTTTAAAATACCAGTAACTATATTTGAAGAGAAAAATTTTCGCCTAGACCGGGACTCGAACCCGGGACCCTTGGCTTTCCGGGCCAAGTGCTCTACCAACTGAGCTACCGAGGCGAGTTACGATCTAGACGCAAATTTTTCTCTTATGTACGTTGTAACTCGCCTCGGTAGCTCAGTTGGTAGAGCACTTGGCCCGGAAAGCCAAGGGTCCCAGGTTCGAGTCCCGGTCTAGGCGAAAATTTTTCTCTTCAAATATAATTTATCCTTCTATGAGAAGTGTTAAATTAATAATAAAAATCGTCACCAGTAACTATATTTAAATAATGATTTGTGAGTAAACAGCTTAATTTTATTTGTTAAATAGTCCTAACAAATGCCACTCTTGATTTCCAAATCATCTAGATAAATTCATATCATCGGGGTAACATAACTGCCTTCCAGGTGCCCCAACTTGAGAAGTGAGTTACAATTAAGCCAATGCCAGGAGAGAACACCAAAAATGTCAGAATTATAACCTGAGGCATTCAATAAAAAATATATATTTTTGTTAACAGATTCAGCGGCGAATAAATTCATTTATCGAACGGAAGCGAGATCAGGTGAACTTGGGTAACATTCAGGATTTTTGTTCCCATGGAAGTACTCCTGTCAACGAGTACTCATGTGCCAGAGTGGATGCTCTCCTCATACGACGCAAAGACAGCAAGAGTCACCTACGAGGTAAGTGAATAGTCTCTATATGAGAAGTATCTCCATTGGAATTAATCTTCTGTTTCTTCTTCCTTTGGCTCTACAGTCCTCTAAGAACCTTCATAACAATTGCCCGTTCTTCTCTATTATTACCCGTTTAAGGAGTAAGTGCAGTTGTTGACGGAGGGCGTTGCATTCGTGTTTATGCAAGAATAGAACACGTGACACTGCTATCTATGAGTGCAGAGGGGAATGGGACGTGGGACGCTGACAGTGCACACTGCCTTATATGACGTCACGTGTAGCAACAAACAGAGCTTCGTAATTCTTCCGCCTGCAGAGATATTTTGAATGACTAATACTAGCTTACTGTCTCCAGCTTTTCACCTTCAGTTGTCTTAAGTCTTCCTCAACCTAATCTAACCATCTTAGTTTCTGTCTTCCAACCTTTCTTCTTCCTTCCTCTTTCTTGCTCCGTCCTTCTGTAGTTTAACTGAGTTAGAGTTGCAGCTCTATTCAAGCTAACAACATTCCATGCAACAAGAAACAAATCATGTACCTTATGGCATTTTGCCAGGTCGGTTTTCCAACTTATCAGTCCGGCAGTTGCTTTGAGGTTTCTGAACAATTTTATCTTTTTATTTATATATTAAATTTGGGAATTTTTAACATAATGAGGTTCAATTCATAAGAATTAAATAAATCGTGATTATTTCTTACCTCATACTTCTATATTCCTTTAAACACTGCAGTGCTGTACATAAGAATTAAATGTATCGTGATTTCTTCTTACCTCATACTTCTATGTTTTTTTAAACACAGCACTCTAGTATCAGCGACCCATTGTCACCATCCTCAGCTGTTTTCTCGACTGACAATTTTTTCTTTTGCCGGTAATTATCCAAACTGCCATCTGGTGTTCTTTTGAAGGAATCATTTTCTAAACTGCCATCTGGTGTTCTTTTGAATGAATCATTTTCTAAACTATTGTTTATTTTTTATCATTTCACTCACCTCATACTTCATGAAGTATGAGGTGAGTGAAATGATAAAAAAATAAACAATATTAAAGAACCTCATAGTGTTATTTCCTATCTACATAACTTAATTTTCTAAACTGCCGTCTGTTGTATTTTTGAAGAACTTTGTAATCAAGCTCGGTTTTTCTGGAATCTCGGAGTTTATGGTTCTAGTATGGTTTTTTTTAATATATATTTTTTCCCAAACTGTTAAATTCAAAGGTTTGGATAGATGTTTCAAAAGTTTTGCTTCTTTTTCAATTCTATGATGCTCTAATAAACTATGTGCTGATATAACTGATTTTTCAATTTCTCCATTCTTCATGTTTCTGAAGTGTTCTTTTTTACGAGTTTCCAAGTTCCTTTTTGTTTTTCCTATATATATCCTGTTGCAATCTTTGCAATCAATTTGATAAATTCCAGATTTTTTGTTGTCTGGGGATGTACCTGCATAGCACTTTGTAGGAATAAATGGCATTTCTCAAGCTTTTAGATGGAGTGTAACTGTCTGCAAGCTACACCCCATCGAGACCACATTGGAATTAATAGGAGTTAAAAAATTCACGACTCACGTCATATCTATAGATTTCTTCAAGACCAAGGTTTTGAAACTCAGTTAGAAAGAATTGATAATGATGCGTAACATATCGAAACCTTGGTCTTCAGATATGAGGTCAGATGTGAATATTCCAACTCCTCGTGTCACTACTGATTTAATTACAACAGTTAAGTCTCATAGACTGCGATGGGGAGGACATGTTGCACAAATCAGGAATAAAAGAGAGGCATGGAAACTACTTATAAGAAAAGGAGAGGAAAAGCACCCAGTAGATAAGACAAGAATGAGGTGGGAGAATAATATTATTGGGGGAAGTATATTATACAGGGGAAATCATTAGCTCAGGATAGGGATGTATGGACAGTGAAGCTTTGGGTTTGATAGTGACAGTGAGTTATTTAGTTAGTTACTTAAAATCATTTATATAATAAATTTGGGAATTTTTAACATTATGAGGTTTTATTAAATGAATTGTGAATTCTTCTTACCTCATACTTCTATGTTTTTTTAAACACAGCACTGCAGTATCAGCGACCATCGTCACCATCCTCAGCTGTTTTCACGACTGTCAATTTTTTCTTTTGCCGGTAATTATCCAAACTGCCATCTGGTGTTCTTTTGAAGAAATAATTTTCTAAACTGCCATCTGTTGTATTTTTGAAGAACTTTGTAATCAAGCTCGGTTCGTCTGGAATCTTGAAGTTCATGGTTCTCGTATGGTTTTTTTGAATATATATTCTTCTTCTTCTTCTTCCTTCCAAGTATTAGGCCAACGCCTGCTACGATCCTATAGAAAATTTTCCCTCCAGCGTTTCATAGGATGGCCCAGTGATCTTCGTCCTCTTGGTATATAATTATAAACAGCTTTGGGGATCCGATTTGAACTCATTCTTTCAAGATGGTGTTTCCAATTTAGTTGGTACTGTTTAATATATATTATATATGTATATATATATTTTTTTTCCCAAACTGTTAAATCCAAAGGTTTGGATAGATGTTTCAAAAGTTTTGCTTCTTTTTCAATTCTATGATGCTCTAATAAACTATGTGCTGCTATAGCTGATTTTTCAATTTCTCCATTCTTTATGTTTCTGAGGTGTTCTTTTTTATGAGTTTCCAATAACAAAAAGGAACTTGGAAACTCATAAAAAGAACACTTCAGAAACATAAAGAATGGAGAAATTGAAAAATCAGCTATAGCAGCACATAGTTTATTAGAGCATCATAGAATGGAAAAAGAAGCAAAACTTTTGAAACATCTATCCAAACCTTTGGATTTAACAGTTTGGGAAAAAATATATATTCAAAAAAACCATACTAGAACCATGAACTTCGAGATTCCAGACGAACCGAGCTTCATTACAAAGTTCTTAAAAAATTCAACAGATGGCAGTTTAGAAAATGATTCCTTCAAAAGAACACCAGATGGCAGTTTAGATAATTACTGGCAAAAAAAAGTTGACAGTCGTGAAAACAGCTGAGGATGGTGACGATGGTCGCTGATACTGCAGTGCTGTGTTTAAAAAAAAACATAAGTATGAAGTAAGAAGAATTCACGATTAATTTAATTCTTATTAATAACATCTTTGTTGGAAATATTTGCATTCATTGTAAACAACTGACTAACTTTAACAGTGTGGCCAATATTTATATGGTAAATACCAAAAATAATTTAGTTGAGACTACAGCAGGCCATGACAACAATTAGGGATAAAATGGCAGCAAGTACGAATTTATTGTTTTATATAAAGTTCAGTTCATTTAAAATGCAGTGATTTGTTTCGTATAACGTATATTAACACTACATTTTGGATATTTTTTGTATATACATTGTACTTAGTATACATAGAGGGCATTGGTTTTATTTCCCACTCTAGGTAGGTAATATTACAGTATAGTTATTTATAGGTTGGCAACCCTGAAATTTAGGAAATTGAACTTTCAATCATGGTCGCCATTGCTATAAGTATGACAGAATGCACTATCATGCAAAAAAAATCCTGATTCTATATTTTATCTTATCATTATTTGAGAATTGAAGGTGAAAATGAGTGCCATTAAATTAAATATTGTCTGTATTAACAGTGCGACGAGTGCTCAACACATGGGGGCCGCAGACACGTGGACTCGACCCCGGTTCTCTGGGTGGCACAGACCCCGAAGATCCAATGGCTACGTTGATGAAGCAGAACACTGTGAAAGCTGAGCCAAGGGAGGACTCAGGAGTCGAGGAGAGACTTGGCAATGCTGAGACTCATCTGAGGATGCGCGGGCCTATTCCTACAGACATCTATCAGCGACTCAAGCAAATAGAAGACAGAATACTCTACCTTGAAGGCCTCTCTCCAGAGTATTTCCACCTCTGGGTACGTTAACAAACAGATGTAGTACGACATTCAATAAGTAATGGCAACACTGTGCGATCCTAGTGGTGACTGTTGTAATCTTGTAGTATGTTTTTGAGTAGTCTTTGTTCTATAAATCTGTAATATTGTAAGTCTTGAAATAGCAATATTTTGTGAATACATTCACTATTCCTCACATTCAGTAAGTAACACCGCCCTAAAAAGATGTTCAGTAGAATTTGTTTAGAAGATGGAATTGGAACATCCACCAAATTCACCAGACATGAGCCCGGGTGACTATAACTTATTCTCAAAGATCAAAGAACCTCTATGAGGCATTCAATTTCAATCAAGAGTTGATATCCAGAAAGCTCTGGATTGATCAGTCAGAGAGATATCCAGAAATGGTGCTGCAAAATGGAGTGTGTCGTCTACCAAGAATATTGGCAATGTATAGTTGATTTGACAGGAGACTATAGGCCCTAAATGAAGTTCATAATATCAATAGTAACCTAAATGAATTTTTTTATGATGTTGCCATTACTTATCGAATGGCCTATCATATACCATTGTAAAAGTTAACAGTGCCTTCTTAACAAACATTAAATGCATTTGACACAAATTCTACACTTCCTTAATAAATTACAACAGGAAGTAACATGATGAGGTTCTTCTTAACAAATGAGGTGAGTCTTACCTCATAAATATTTGATGTTTCATTTGACATATTTAGATATGTTGTCCATACTGCTGGATGTAAGATAAACAATAATCAGCTTAAAATTCATCGGAGAACATTAATCAAACAGAAATTGCAACTTCCACATTCAAAAGAAAATATGCAGATGAGAAACAACCCTCTAGAATTTTTGGAAATTGAATATAACCTTCATTTAACAGAAGACATCAAGAAATCTGAAACTCCTCCATATATTTTAAAACAAATGTCACTGGAAATAATAAATCTAAGATACCCAGCTCCTGAATGGATACATATTTTTACAGATGGCTCCAGCCTACCAAATGATGGTGGCACTGGTGCTGGTGCAGTATGTCCACTTTTTTCCTTTATCGTAAACTAAACACAATTTCAACAAACTTTGATGGCGAAATTCTAGCAGTTTCTTAAGTTTACAAAATCTTTTATATCACATCCAAAAATTTACAAAAGTTGTAATTCTATGTGACTCCAAAGCAGCCATTCTTGCTATAACACGAGACACAACACCCAAAAGCATCAAAATTATCGAATGTCACAAAATGATAAAACATTTATCCCGTCTACATAAAAAAGTTGTACTTCAATGGATTCCGGCCCATTGTGGAGTGACAGGCAATGAAATAGCCGATTTTCTAGCCAAGAAGGGTAGCAAAATTGTTTCAAACCCAACTTCTGCTCCAGTTTCCTTTCACTCTATCAAAAGAATTATCTCAATAAATACATCAATAAACTTAGAGAAGAATACACCACCAAAACATCTGGAAAGGAATGGGAAAATCTACAAGCTTATGACATTACTACATTACAAAGAAAATCTGCAGTAGCAACATTCAGACTGCTAACGGGACATGACTGCTTGAATAAACACCTACACAGAATTGGCATAACAGATTCACCTAAATGCCCTTTTTGCAATTTAAATGAAGATATGGAAAGAAACCATCTCCTCCGTTGTCCAGCTTTTGTAGAAGAGACCAGCCTTTCTGCTAAATATTGGAGTGCAAGAGAGCGAATGATTTCATTATCAAGTGCTCGACATTAGATACCAACCAACCAACCAACATTTTGTTTAAACCACTGACCTCATAGGATTCATGTTTCCATGATACTGCAGTTTGAAACACAGTCATGTTCATCCTCAGCCATAACTACCGTGCAGTCGGACTTATGGCTGAGGATGAACACGACTGTGTTTAAAACCGCGGTATCATGGAAGCATGAATCCTATGAGGTGAGTTGTTTAAACAAAATGTTCTCCAATGAATTTTAATGATTATACCTCATAATGTTTACTTCCCAACATTAATTTAATATAACATCATCAGCTTGTCGAGATTGTTGATTTTTACATTGTCGGTCCTGGACAATATATTTATTTTGTTCAATTATCTCGTAATGGTACTTGTATCAATTTTGAGAATAAAAAACAAATGCTATTGTCTGTCCAGCCTAAGAAACACACTTTGACATTTAATTTCCAAATGTATTACTCCACGCAGCACATGTAAAAGTAATGCGACCTCAGTCAGCTGTTTGATACAAGCCGATAAATTAACGCCAGGATTATGCTCTGTAAACTTCTAAATAATTTAACACCATCTGGTTTTCACCACTCTTTAACGATTTCCCTTTAGGGTGCTTTATATAATTTTGATCACACATTTTATCAGCGAGATAAGTTACCATAAACTATACGAGAGCTGCCATATTTATAACTGACATTCAACTTCCTCTCAAGAATCGTTCAGTTTCAAACAAATGCGAATTTTTAGTTACTGTCCGACCTTCGAAGAAACATTTAGGTGTATACTGTATTCTGATCAACTATAGCTAACATAAATAGCTTTAAATACATAATTATATTAAGAATCAAATTAATGTTTTTATTACCTCACCTCATATCCTTTTTCTTTTAGAAAAACATGAGGTAATAAAAACATTAATTTAATTGATGTTTTTATTATTGATTTAACATTTCTCACTGAAAGATAAATTATATTTGAAGAGAAAAATTTTTGCCTAGACCGAGATTCGAACCCGGGACCCTTGGCTTTCCGGGCCAAGTGCTCTACCAACTGAGCTACCGAGGCGAGTTACGATCTAGATGCAAATTTTTCTCTTATATACGTTGTAATTCCCTATTGCCAAATGCTTTTGAAACCATTGCTTCTATCATTGCAAAATGGCCTCGGTAGCTCAGTTGGTAGAGCACTTGGCCCGGAAAGCCAAGGGTCCCGGGTTCGAGTCTCGGTCTAGGCGAAAATTTTTCTCTTCAAATATAATTAATTTAATTCTTAAATTAAACCTCATAGTGTTCTTTCCCCTGTGAAAGTTAAATAATTATATTAATCGATTATATGATATATTTTTTCGCTTCCGCTGAACTCTGCTTTGGCCAAGAACGAATCGCAGTAACTGCAGCAGTCACTTGCTTCAGGGATTTCCAGTCCATTTGTTTTCCTTAAGTGTGTTCCTTAGGCTGGACATAGTAGAACTACCTATCTTCTTCTTCTTCCTCTTAATGAGGCGCTATGGCTTCAATTGGAGAATGCTCTCAACAAGTTCTTTCCACACTCTTCTATCCTGGACACATTTGTTCCAATTTTTTTATCTTCATCAATTTTATGTTATTTACAACATCATCTTCACATATTTTTTGGGGTCGTCCAATATATTTAGAGATTAATGGCTTCCGTTTGTAGATCTTTTTTACCTTAAAGATAAAACTTTTCAAGAAATTTGAGGCCAACCAGAACCTTTATAGATATTATAATAATTATAGGAACATTTTACGTTACCTTCCCCACATCATTTCAACTCCATTTTATGTATGTGTCCCACCCAGCTTAATCTTTGTACTTATTAATTATATTTCCGTTTTTGATAATTCTATTTATTTCTTCATATGTTTGAATTCTCCATGATCTGTCCTGGTTCCTTATTGTTCCAAAGATTTTTCTTATTACTTTCCTTTCATACACTAGAAGCTTTTGCTTTTCTGCTGTCCAACTATCTATCTTTTACCTAAATTTAACATTGGAAGGATTGTTATGTACAGTGTTGATGTATTTACAGAGTAACAGCGAGCGTGAAGAGGACTCTCGCTTCCACAGAACTTTTAAAAAGAAGGTGAGTGTAAAGAAAATCATAAACTCAGTGTAAAAGGTTAAGCAGTTATATTGTATATACTTACTTACTTACTTACTTACTCACTGGCACTATCGAACCCGTAGGTTCATGGCCGCGCGGACATAAGCTCTCCATACATCCCTATCCTGAGCTAATGCTTTCCAATCATTCCCTGTATAATCTACTTCCCTCAAATCATAGTTAATGTTGTTCTCCCACCTCATTCTTGGTCTACCAACTGGGCGTTTTCCCTCTGGCTTTCCTACAAGAAGCTTCCATGCACGTCTTTCATTCCCCATACGTGCAACATGTCCTGCCCATCGCAGTCTACGAGACTTAACTGTTCTTATTATATCTGGCTTCCTATAAAGACCATGTAGTTCATTGTTATGTAGTCTTCTCCATTCACCAGTTATATTGTATATTGTATATTGTATATTGTATATGGTGAAATTAAATGTTTCTTACCTCTCCTCATATAAATCTTCTAAGTAGATCGCAATTTCGAGACCAGCACTTTCTTGGCGACTGATGTTATATTACATAACATTGTGATCTACTTAGAAGATTTATATGAGGAGAGGTAAGAAACATTTAATTTCACCATAAATTAAACCTCATAGTGATTAATTCCTATAAAAGTTAAATATTAGTTATATTAATGTTTTAATATTGATTTAACATTTCTCACTGAAAGATACATTTTTCTCTTCAAATATAATTTATCTTTCAGTGAGAAATGTTAAATCAATAATAAAAACATCATTAGAAGCCCTACTGGCTTTATAAAGTAATGTTGGTTGGTTGGTATCTAATGTCGAGCACTTGATAATGAAATCATTCGCTCTCTTGCACTCCAATATTTAGCAGAAAGGCTTGTCTCTTCTACAAAAGCTGGACAACGGAGGAGATGGTTTCTTTCCATATCTTCATTTAAATTGCAAAAAGGGCATTTAGGTGAATCTGTTATGCCAATTCTGTGTAGGTGTTTATTCAAGCAGTCATGTCCCGTTGGCAGTCTGAATGTTGCTACTGCAGATTTTCTTTGTAATGTAGTAATGTCATAAGCTTGTAGATTTTCCCATTCCTTTCCAGATGTTTTGGTGGTGTATTCTTCTCTAAGTTTATTGATGTATTTATTTGAGATAATTCTTTTGATAGAGTGAAAGGAAACTGGAGCAAGTAATGTTAAATTCCCAATAAATGTCTTCTTAACCAAGAAGCCACCATTTGCAAAGATACAAGCAATGGTTTCAAAAGCATTTGGCGAGAGGGAATTGCAACGTACATAAGAGAAAAATTTGCGTCTAGATCGTAACTCGCCTCGGTAGCTCAGTTGGTAGAGCATTTGGCCCGGCAAGCCAAAGGTCCCGAGTTTGAGTCTCGGTCTAGGCGAAAATTTTTCTCTTCAAATATTAGTTACATTGTTGTTTAATGATTGGCATTAGCTCTCATGTAGGTAACACTTGGAAGAGTTCTTCAGCCATTTCTTCTTCTTCTTCTTCTTTTTTGCATAGATGATAATTTGGATTGATGTAAATTCATATTTTAGTTCAATGTTTTGTTAAAGTCATGTTCTGTCTAAATTTTGCTACTGCAATGTCTTTATTTAAATTCATCACTCACTAAAACACAAATTGTCAGTTAGGTAGAAAATAATTGATAAAATTTTATATAAAAAAAAATAAAAATCCCATCTACTAGTTAAAACATTTTGTCTATTCATTCTTACCAGGGCTAAGAAGCTCTGAAACGTATGTTCAACAAAACAACTGTAAAAGGTAAGAATGAACACACAAAATGTTTTAATTATTAAACAAACCTCTTAATTAAGTTATGTGGATAGGAAATAACACTATGAGGTTTTTTAATATTGTTAATTTTTTATTTCACTCACCTCATACTTCATATAACTCCTAGCATACCCAGGGTTTCGTCACATCCTTTGTGACATTCTCAATGCTGTGAACGTGACACAGCATTGAGAATGTCACAAAGGATGTGATGAAACCCTGGGTATGCTAGGAGTTATGAAGTATGAGGTGAGTGAAATAAAAAATTAACAAACCTCTTAATTTGTAAATTAATGAGTCATTTTTTACATCTTACCTCATATTTTATGTTTCTTTAAACACGGGAACTAGTTTTCAAGAGAAGGACTTCTCTCATTTTCAACCGACATTATTTCCCATATTTAACTATGAAAACTTCTTAATGTTACTTCCTATTGTATTTTAAAATCCCACGTACTGTTCATTTTTTCCTAAAAAAAATTCCAGTTCCAAGTGACATAAAATTGCAAAAAAAAAATGCAGGCTCAATGGGTTAAAAAAGTTTCTGGCAACAATTGAAGATGAGAGCCTCAGATTGTGAAAGACGGAGATGGCGTGGCCTAAAGATCTTGGTTCTTGAATCCTGACCTTAAGGATTATTATCTGTAAATAGATGTGTGATGTGTTTCAGAAATACAGCGCTGCCGAACTGGATACCAAGTTGTGTGATCTGAAATATAAACTGAGTATGAAACTCAGTGCTACTCGCAGATAAAACTCAACATGGCTGCACACAATAGAAACTGCCAGAATATATTATGATGTACCGTCTGTCCCACTCCGAGCACATTTATTCGTATCCTCCTGCATATTCTCTTAACAATATTATTGCTTATTGGTGCACCCAATAGCCTTTTGATGAGTGAAGTGAGTCAGCATGAGGTAATGAATAGACTATATGTCGTCTGCTGCCCAGCTCGGAGTGGGCCACACTGTATTATGTACCAGTGATTTAGATGTTCTGTGGGTTGTAGTGAACACTTAGAAGATGAAGTTTTGATGAGCAACCCATGTTCAAAAATGTACTGTTTTATTACTAAAATTTTTATTAAATAAAATTTCTCGCTCCACCAGGACAATAAGCAAAGCAGTTGTTTACGTAATGAATAAGTTTGGTGTGTGTTATTCTTATCTCATGTGCTGTTTCTGTTAGACATATGTTTCAAGACATGTTTGTCTCATCTTCAATTGGTACAGACTGACTTTTCTCAAGTTGTTGGCCCTGGATCTTTGACTCCTGCTCCCTCTTTCTGTGGTCCAAAGAACTTGCTAATTAGGTTCAAAATTCATAATTCTCCCCTTGTTCGTCTGTATGTTGATATATTTTTCCCATATGGTGAGTTCATTTCTGTTTTCTAACTGTTTTAATAATTTTGTGTTTACATCTATTTTGTGTTTTTCTGACCAAACATGAGCAGCCACTGCAGATTTTTCTAAAACAGACCAAACTTATTAAGTAAAACGTCATAATGTTACTTCCTGTTGTATTTTCAAAAGAAAAGTTGTTTACCTCTTTCTTCCATCTTTCCTCAAATGTGTATGTGTTAACTAACTCACTGGCTCTATTGAACCTGTAGGTTCATGACCACATGGACATAAACTCTCCATACATCCCTATCCTGAACTAATGTTTTCCAATGACCCCTGTATATTCTACTTCCCTCAAATCATGGTTAATGTTATTCTCCCACCTCATTCTTGGTCTACCAACTGGGCATTTTCCCTCTGGTTTTCCATGCACCTCCTTCATCCCCTGTACGTTCCACAGGTCTTGCTCACCACAGTGTATGAGACTTAACTGTTCTTATTATATCATGTAGCTCATTATCAAGTAGTCTTCTCCATTCACCTGTCTGTTCATCTCTCTTTGACCCAAAAATTTTCTTAAGAACTTTATTCTCAAATACTCGAATCTCCTTTCCTCCCTAAAAGTAAGAGTCCATGTTTCGCAACCATATAATATAACTGGTAGAATAATAGTTTTATATATTTTCAGCTTAACGTTTTTTGAAAGGAGTTGGCATGTCAAGAGTCCCTGTAATACATAATAGCATGCATTTCCAGAATTGAGCCTATGTTTAATTTCATTTTGCATCTCATTCCTATTTGTGATTATTGTTCCTAGGTATTTGAATTCAGCCACTTCTTCAAAATTTTCCTGATTTGTCATTAGCTGTCCATTTCCATTATATAACATAATTCTATGTGTGACCATATATTTAGTTTTATTGATGTTTACTTCCAGTCCTAATTTCTTAGTGTTACTGAATAGAGTGTGTGTGTTGGTCCTTAGTATCTCCTCACTATCGCTCAATAATATTATATCATCAGCATAAACTAACAGCCTATTAATACCAAATATGTGTGTGTTACATTGACAAAACATCAAAGTACTGGAGAGAAAGACTGCTAATGACTTCAGTGTTAGATGCAGCAGATTAAACCCCAACCAACTAATCAACCAACCAATCAACTAACCAATCAACCAACCAACTGATCAATCAACCAATCAATCAACCAACCAACTAATCAACCAAACAATCAACTAATCAACCAACTAATCAACCAATCAGTTGGCCAATCAATCAACTAACAACCAACCAATCAATGAACCAACCAATCAATCAGCCAACCAACCAACTAATCAACCAATCAATTGGCCAATCAATCAACCAACCAACTAATCAACCAATCAATTGGCCAATCAATAAACCAACCAACTAATCAATCAACTAACCAATCAATCAATCAGCCAACCAATTAATCAACCAACCAACTAATCAACCAATCAGTTGGCCAATCAATCAACCAACTAATCAATCAACTAACCAACCAATCAATGAACCAATCAATCAACCAACTAATCAACCAATCAATTGGCCAATCAATCAACCAACCAACTAATCAACCAATCAATTGGCCAATCAATAAACAAACCAACTAATCAATCAACTAACCAATCAATCAACCAACCAATTAATCAACCAACCAACTAATCAACCAATCAATTGGCCAATCAATCAACCGACCAACTAATCAATCAACTAACCAACCAATCAATCGACCAACCAACCAACCAATATTGAATTTGGCTGGTTCAGATTGTCTGCTAAGTGGATAGATGGGATTAATGTGCTTTTTTTTGTGTAATGCCATGAGGTCTTACAACATTCTCATTGCCATAATTCATATAAGATTAGCGTTAAATGATGATGAAGCAATAGGAGAGCCCTTAAACCTAAATTTAATCTAAATACCAGACCAGATGACTACACATATAATTCCTTTTAAGGAAAAATTTCTGTGTTCTGACTGGAAATTGAACACAGGACCTCATAAACTGTAATCAGAAATTCTAAACATAATAATAAATACATTTTTTATCAATGCCATGAGTTTGTCATTATGACATTTCTAGTATTGTAATCTTTCCTGGCACTGGCAGAACTGTAACCCACTTCTTAAGTTGGTGCACCTGGAAGGCAGAGTTACATTACTCCAGTGATATGATAGGTGGTGAATGATAAGTTCCACGAAAGTCCTTAAACCCAAACTTAACCAAAATCCAGATCATAGAAGGCCACAGGAATAATTCCCTTTAAGAAAACATGCCTGTGGTCTGACCCGGTTCCATGAACTGTAGTCAGAAGCTGTGACCACCAGCCCATGAGGCTGATATCAATGGGATTTATTTATTTAATGCGAAGCTGTTTGAAGATGATCATACACCTCTGTGATGTGAGGCTACCAGCCGGCTGTGCCTGTGCCAGTGCCATGGAGTTTGTTTTGAGACATCCCTGATACAACTATTTCCTCAGTTTTATGTATTTGAGTGGCCTCATGGACTAGTGGGTCATCGTTTCTGACTACAATTCATGAGGTTGTAAGTCAGCTTTAGTGGTTAAAAAAATAGAACTTTATTCCAGTTTCTCAAAAAAGAGTAATAGGACATTCAGATGTATGAAATTAATAATAAAAAAAATTAAAAAAAACATCAAAATAAGTCACCATTTGCAAGATAGAAGCAAAGGTTTCATGACATTTGGTGCACAGGAATTAACAGTGTATATAAGAGAAAAATTTGTGTTTAGATTGGAACTTGCTCAGGTAACTCGCTTGGTTAGAGCATTTGCCTAGAGTGTGAAAGGTCCTGGGTTCAAGCCCCAGTGTGAGAGTATAACTTTCTCTTCATATAAGAGTAATAGGACATTTAAATCTGAAATTATCAAAGTTTTTGATAGGAAAACTGCACATCTTAGACAAGTTGTCCCAAAGTTTTCAATTTTTGGCAAGAATGTCATACAAATCTCAACATTATAATAAAATACAACCCACAATCTGATATCTGTGAGCAGCTGGTCAGACATATGGACATTTATAAGAGGTGGTAGAAGCCTCCCCATCACTAAAATATAATGAATAAATGTGAACAAAATTAAATATGAGACTAATGTATGTCACCTACTGCACTTTTTCTGCTCCATGTTCAGTGCTAGGCAGATAGATTATGTTAATATGTTTATTTTCAATTTTTTATGTGCCACTTCAGCAGATCAGGTCACATGGGTGATGCTTATTCGTATTGTGCACGGAGAGGAGTGTAGGATTGAGCGTTTGTGTGTGTTGTGTTAGGGGTGATGAAAAAGAGGCTAAGCCTACTTATTTCAAAAAGCACCAAGGGGAGCAACAGGCTTAATGTCTCCATCTGATGGAGGAATCAGTCAGCAGTACCACATGAATTTTCAACATATGCATGTGGAGGATTTGCACACAACCATCTCTTCCATCCAAGTTTGAACAGTTTATAATTAAAATTTCCAACCCTGTTGGGTATTGAACTAGGCCCTGCTATTTAGAAAGTTGAAATGGTGCTAAACATATAGTCTTGCTCTATGATATAGAGCACATTAAAATGATTTTAAAGACGGGGGAAGAAACTTTTAGATCTAAAGTCATCCACAAATGTACTCTATTGGTACCTGGACTCGAACTCGGTACTGCAGTACCGCAGATCAGCCAAATTTTTAACATTTTTTTAAAAAATCTTAATCGCTGTAATCCTTAACATCTCGTAAAATTATAAGGGAAAAACGGCTGTGAATATATTTTATTGGTTTTTAAAAACGAGGGATATATGATAGTTTAGCGTTATTTTGCTAGTAATTTGGTAGCACTGCAGAGACGTAACCTAACCAAGGATTGTTGAATGCAGGCTAACCAAAGAATATTATACTCTATGATACTATTGTCTGTGACCTAACATCAATATGGCGGTTTTACTGAATGGAATTTGTGTGTTTATTCTTTTGAATTAAATTAATATAGCTTAGCTATAGTATCTTTTGTTTTATTGTGGTTTACAGTCAATATTGTTTGTAAATTTTTGTTCATATAATAATATAACGGACAAAGCATGGCCACGGGAGATGTTGTTTTCGTGCGTAAGGACAAATCTCATGTAAGTATCAAGATTTATACTAAAACTTATATCATTCTTACTTGTTAAGGATCTAATAAATATATTATTTCTATTCTGTCTCAATCTAATGGTTAAAAGGATACACAACATAACATAAAACGATTAGAATTTAGTATCGATATCTATATTTCGTAATTGTGGTTATGAATACATCTTACAGGATTTTGTTTTTTACAATTGTTTATTAGAAATTTAGCAAATGGAAAAATTGACTGAAATATAAATTTGAACCAATGGAGAAAGACTGCGATAATTAGAGGAATGAAAAATTGGTAACTTTGAATGTCTACGTAATGATGATGATGTTTGGTAATTGACATTGAACTTCTGATTGTGACGTTCTGTTTGTTTCCATACAATATTCGGATGTGGTTGGTTTTATGTCTCACAATTCTACACTTACACTCTTATGCCACTTATGCACTAAACACTTGTAAACACTTTTGTACCGTTTTAAACATTTTCCAATGATCTTCAAGCTTTCTTTACAATATTTTATATTTATATATTTACGTAAAACATGATCGTGGATAAATTACTTGCTTCCTACTTTCCCATGTTGTTCCAACGTTGTCACCATTTGAATATAACCCGAAACCATATTTAGTGTTAGTGTACGTAAAATTAGTTTGTAGTTCATTAAATAGTATGCATGTAACTTGCTTTCTTATGTTAGGAAATGGGAAGTTGGTTTACGTCCATTTTTTAAGCATTTGGGAATAAATAATATGCATGTAACTGTTTTCTTTAGTTAGAAAATGGCAAGTTAGTTAACGTCCATTTTTTTTTTTTTTTTGCATTTGGAAATTTATTCCCAAAGTTGGTAATGTCGACTGCAGAGCCATCTACCGGAGGCTATATTAACCATTATGGCAATTCCTGCAACTTGTGCACGCGCACTGCGATTCTGTGGAACTTACAAAAATTTGTCTGAGACATATAACCGACTTTTTCCCAATATTCTTATGCCACTGTTACACTATACAGTTTTACCAGTTGTAGTAACATTTCATACTATTTTAAACATTTTGCAACAATTCTTAAAACATATTTTATAATTATTATGTTTATTTATGTGTGCATATTGTGTTAGTTATCTCTCAATGAAGTTCTACAGAATCACAGTTTGCATGTGGGAATGCTTAATGTACTGTTAACTTCCACTAGATGGCAGACATCTGTAAAATTGGTGTGACCAATATTTACAATTAAGTCCAAAACATATTTTAATAAATTAACTTCATTTTGTAGGTTCCCATGTGACAAGTTACTGTACACCAGAGTAGTTTATAGTTTATTTAATGATGTGCTAGTAATTTATTTTGTTAGGTTAGAAAGAGGGAAGTTGATGTAGATCCATTTCTTATAAACATGTTTAAGAATTTATTGCGAAGGTCGGTCATACCAATTTCACATATAGGCCTATATCCTGCCATCTGGTGGAAGTTATATTAAGCGTTCGAGGATGCGAACTGTGATTCTGTAGAAGTATTCATTGAATAAGTGAAGTTAAATACAAATTTTGATGCAGAACTAAAGGCAATAGAAACCGCACTACAGAATATTTTATACAGGCCCAGTATAAGCAAGAGGATAGTAATATTGATAGATTCAATGTCAGCAATACGAGCAATAATTGGTAACACCCCGATCATCCAGAACATAAGAACCCGGTATAAAATTGATGTAGCTCAAGGTAAACACATTGTATTACAGTGGGGACCGTCACATGTGGGATTAATGGGAAATGAACAAGCAAACTTCTTAAGAAAGAAAGGCTCCAAAATCAAGCTCCCTACAAAGAAGACAATGGGAGCTAAAACAAAAAAAATACATCTCAAAAGAAGAGAACAGAATATAAAAGATCTTCGAAATAAGAAATATGAAGACAGCGAAATATGCTAAAACAATAAAACATCTCCCTAGAAGGGAGTAGCTCTCTTCAGATTGGAAACGGGCCATGACTGTCTTCATAGAATGGGGATTGTGGAAAAAATGTTCTCCTAAGCAAGGAACACTTGCTAAATTGCAGGTGATTAGACCCAGAGAAAAAAGGACAGGAATGCTAATAATTCTGCCCGAAGGCAGGTCCTTCACTGCTATGCTTGCAGCTTTACTAGGGAATTGTAGGTGTGGTAGCTTCCTGTTACTTTCCACACCGGTGAAGGATGATGGTAATGATAAGTATGATGATGATGGCCATATGATTTCGGGGACTGTTTGGGCCTTAAAGTATTCCTGACATTTGTCTGACAGGTGAGGAAAACCCCCGATAAAAACCTCACCCAGAAAAACTACCTCGACCGGGGATCAAACCTGGGCCCGCTGCTTGACAAGGCAGCATGCTACCTTGAGATCACACAGCGGTGGACTTCTGATAAGTGATTTATATGGACTCAGTAAAAGAGAATGCAAGAGGAAGAATGAGATATAGTAAGGAAATCTATGACCTTCTTAAAGGAACCTTGAGTTGTCAACTGTTGTGTGTGAATATTTTAAAAATTGCATTATTTGGGCCGGGACCACGTTATAAGAATGGACCCAAAGAATGGTATATGCTAAGAAAGTGATGACAGAGGGATAGGATCTGTTTATGTGGTAAGCAGTTCAGTAGGAACACCTAAGGAAAGATGGATGGAATCAGTGAAGGAAAGATTGTCATCAAATCCTGAACTGTAGGAACTGGCAACAGAGGATAATTGGATTAGGAGAGGATGGGAGTATCGCATCAAGAAGGCCGGGTCCCGCTAAGGGCTGTAGTGCCATTGGAAGAAAAAGCATTTTCCAGATACATTGAGTCTAGAATTATCTGCCAGGGTGAGGCTTTCCCCCCAAGTTTTTACGGAAGAACTGGAAAGGTGTTGCCCTCGCACGTATAAGGAGATGCCAGGAGCTGAACCAGTCAGTTGTGGTGGATGAGTGACGTATGAGCAAAAGAAACACGCACCGCTGATTATTTTTAAAACAGTTTTGTTTCAGGTGAACTCCTACACCTAATGGTTTCTATTTTACTGGTTAATGATCTCGACCTTACTTTTTTTAACTTATTGCTATATGCCAAGTTTGGTTCTGATAATACAAAAATTGCAGCTACTAGAGTCGTTAACAGACACACACAGACATATAAATAAATTTTGGTTATGGTCATTTTTGGCGTGTGCTAGATAGGATTGGTGAAGATTCGTAAAACTTTTACAAAAATCTTTTCATGGGAACAACCTCAATAGCATTGAAATTGTCAATAATGGAAGCAAGAACTGAATGAATAAGAGGCAAGGGAAGTATATATGGATAATATCGAGGGAATGGGAAGGAAAAGATGAAGGAGAATCGAGGAATTGAGGAGGGGGAACTCTGGAAGAACTGGATTGAAGCAGCCCCAACATTGTAATGTGAACGTGGAAGAAGAGGAAGGAAATTAATTTTTTGTGTTATAAAAGCTATGCATAAACATGTTTTTCTGATAAACATGTTTATGTCCAGGCTGATAGTGAAGATGATGGCACGACAACTGAAGACGACGCCTGGGACGACACAGCACTAGTGGCTGCATATGATCGTGCCGTGTCGCTGGCTAAGGAGGAAGTAGTTCGTCGTATGGGGCTCGGGAAGGCCACTGCATCTGGCAATGAAAGCAACACGTCCAATAAACCCAGGCGTAGGAGGAGAAGAAACAAGAAACAGGTAACAAAAAACATGAATCAGATATTTTATCACCTGACCTCATAAATAAAATATGATCCTCTCACTTGGACTTGATCAGCCAGACATTTCCACTTATCTGTGGTTAGTGCTCACCTCTGATTCCAAGGATCCTTTCAAAATCTTCTTGATTTCGAGGCAGCCATGTGGATGCCTGTGCACATGGGATTGTATTCCATTCCATTGATGCAGTTTTACCTCTCGCCTTACAGGTACTTTTATGTGCCACACACCACCCAGGCCTTACAGTGGCACAACCTGTTGGGAGAGCGATTTTAAGTATGGATCACACACACAAGGACATGGAGGTTTTCCCGAATGAAGGATCAGCTCAAAGTCAGAGCCTCCTCCGAGACAACACAACATTAAGACAAATGATGATTATGATGGTCAGTTGATGCTCGGAGAGTGTTCAGGTCTTAAAGTTTCCTGACATTTGTCTTACAGGTGAGGGAAAACCTTGAAAAAAACATCACCCAGGAATTTTGTTTAGTTGTTTCTTGACTCACCTCATACTTCTTAACTCCCTTGCATGTCTAGATTTCATCACTGTATTTGTGACATTCTCAATGCTGTTCACGTTCACAACTGACGTCCTATGGTCTCCTCTCCTGCAGACTGACCTCCCATATAACTTATATAGACATGTGCTAGATAATATATATTTTTACCTCCTTTATTTCGAGCTTTAGAGAACGAACTACATTTTCTTGCACACTTAAAGGTAAAAACCATTATTTGACCAATAAAAATGTAGTCATACATCTGGTTTGTTTATATTACAACTGGAACTTGGCTAGAAAAAAGATATAACATTCTGTATTATGGCAGTTTTTACATTTGATGTGGCTATATTGAAGCTTCAAGTCTCTGTTTACCTTATGTGGGCATTATTTGGAAAATATACTTTATATTTTTTGAGGTTATATCTTACATTAACACTTTCCAGAAATGCATATAGTTTTTAGAAAAAAAAAGTTTAAACTGGGAGTCAAGCCCCCAGATATCTGACTCTGTTATGCCATTCGAACTTCCGATATGAAGGTCAAATATACAATTCTCCTTTCATTGTGAGCTGAAAACATGTTAATATTACATAAAGTTTCTAGCTTTAGTTCTTATAACAAAGAAAATATGAATGTTTTAATGTTGTATATACCTCTAGCAGTAACAGGACTTGAATTAATTGAAAGTGGTGTGTAGTCAGAGTTACAGTGGCAAGTTGGAGATCCCTGCCGTGCGGTCTACAGTCAAGACGGAGTGACGTATGAAGCTACAGTTGATTGTATAAACGGCGATGGCACTTGCCTCATTACTTATGTTGGTAAGTAAACAAGAACATAAACTAGGATTTAAGAGCTTTTTTTAAAGAATTTTCTTGATTTACTTCCAGTACCATTCCATGGCGCCACTATCATTACCATCGTCATCAGTGCTGCTGGCTTTGAATGGCGCATCAGTCATGCTCCTGTTTGTTCAAGGTTGTGCTTTTTATCCTAAGAACCTCTCGTGTGATGCAGAAACCTTCATTTCTTTTCTCTCATACGTACTAAGTACTTTGGGCTGATGTTTCCATTAAGCACAGTGAGAAATTTTTATAAGTCCGAGGCAGACACTACCACATGCACCAACAGGGTTTTATTTTCAAATTATTTTCCACCGTTTACAACAAATTTTACATTTTTTCTAACGATTATTTGAATATATTTTTCTATGATATTTAACTATATACGTAACATGAAGACGTGGCAGCCATATTGATTTTAAAGAATATTTTGTACAACAACAGTGCAGCCAACGTAGGTTATGTGCTTCAGAATTTGAGAACTAACAATTTATTTTTGGGCGTGAAAGAGCTTTTTACCTTTATCTTTAAATTATTTATTATTTTTTATGGGTTTTAAGCTTTTTTTTATTTCCCTTATTATTTAGTGAACATATTTAAGTAGTCACAAAGTTAAAAGAGGAATTTCGTTGCATCCTTTCACAGGTTAGAGTGCTTAAATTGCGTTAGGTTAGCTTTTAGGTTGGTCTTTCACAGGTTAGAGTACTTAAATTGCATTAGGTTAGCTTTTAGGTTTGTTAAATAGCATGTATAATATGTTATTTCCCCTTCTTAGTCCATTAAATATTTTTAGGATGATTTAGCGTTTCTTTAATTTGTTAGCCCTTAGGAATGTTACCTTCAGAGGCACCAAATTTCCTCCCTCTGCACAGTTGTTCATTGCTTCTGTTTCCCAAACTACCATCTATTTGAAATTAGCAACATAACATCTCTGTGAATCTGTAAACTTGTACTGATTTTGTAACAGAAACTGAATTTTTAGCACTCATTTCAATGCTTGTAAGAAATTTAACTGCTCAACTTTACTGTTACCTTTACAAGGTTTTATTGTCTTGTTGAAATTCTGTTTACCAAAGCAATTTTTTCTACTTTCCTCTTATGTTATAATCAATTTCAACTACATTTTATTCTTAATAATAAATAAATACAGATGGATTCTTCACTCTAAAACTACTATTAGAAAAGCACAAGGAATTCAATATAGAAACTCATATTGCCTTCGTTGACTTCATAAAGGCTTTTGACAAAGTAGACAGAAATATATTACTACAAATTTTAGCTGATGATAACGTTCCACAACAATATATTACTAATATCTTCAACATCTATAAAGATAATGAAATCTCTGTTAAACAAGATGGCAAATTATTTTCTTGGTAAAAGATCAACACTGGAGTAAGACAGGGATGTGGACTTTCACTGGTGCTTTTCATTATTATATATGAATAAATTAATAAACAAATGGAGGAAAACACAACGAGGATATATACCCCATCAATAGGAACCTCAAACTCGATGCTATTCTCTTTTTGCAGATGATTTAGCTCTTCTGGCACTTTCCGAAAATGATTTGCAACGATCAATTTATGATTTACAAAAATAGGTGCCAAATTTAATATGGAAATATCAGTTAACAAAACTAAAATTATGGCATTTCCTGGGAAGGACCCCATACAAAGTAAAATCTGTCTCCCGAATAAAATTTTAGAGAGATCTAATCAATTTAAATATCTTGGATATTATCTCTCTAGCTGAGATGAAAAGGATATCCCTGAAAAAATTACTAGTTATAATAAAAGTTTAGGAATTATTAATCAAGTTATGAAACCATCCCTTGTACAAAAAAACACCAGATTACGTTTATATAACACTTTGGCTAGACCAGTGTTGACCTATGGTAGTAAAGCATGGACACTAAAAAGACAACATGAAAGCAGAATAATGGCTTGTGAAATGAGATTCATGCGCAGAACAGCAGGTTACACCAGATGGGATCGGAAAAGGAACACCGATATCTTAAAAGAATTGAAGACTATGCCAATTTTGGAATATATTAAACAGTACCAACTAAATTGGAAACACCATCTTGAAAGAATGAGTTCAAATCGGATCCCCAAAGCTGTTTATAATTATATACCAAGCGGACGAAGATCACTGGGCCGTCCTATGAAACGCTGGAGGGAAAATTTTCTATAGGATCGTAACAGGCCTTGGCCTAATACTTGGAAGGAAGAAGAATAATAAATAAGGTGAAACTGGAATCATCTTACCTCATAACTTATTGTGTTCTATTTTAACTAGATTCAGTATATCATATACCATCGTCAACTTTTCTAGTCTGGAAAAGAAAATCTGACAATGGCATACATGATATATTGAAACTAGTTCAACAAGTTATGAGGTAAGATTCACCTTATTTATTATTAAGAAGAACCTTATAATGCTACTTCCTATTGTTATTAATTAATACATTTTATTCGTCCATTCTTGCATCTGCAATAATTTCCGAGCCAGCATGTACTCATCATCACCATCCAGGGATTAAGCCTGTTGGCTCGTTCCGGTTTCATGAAAGCTAGAATTGTTAAAATTGTTCAGACCATCTGTGTGGGCGTCCAAAATCAACTATGTACTATGTAGCATAAAAACATTGATCTCACCAGCTAACAGTTATAGGCCTATAGCTACTATGCAATGTAAAAACATTGTCCTCAACTGGGCTTAATTTCCTAGTTGATGAATATAAGATGTGAGAGTCATTATATTTGAGTTGTATATTTTGACTCACCTCATATTTCTTGATTTTTCTACAGACTAGTTTTGTCGCTAACTGTGTGACATTCTTGTTTCTTTACAACTTTTGTCTTGCAGTTGTCCCTCCTACAAATTGATTTCTGCGCCCTCCGTTGGCTGACCGATGAACTTCCAAATACAAACTTTTTTTCTCTTTCACCGGGAATTTCAAAATTCATGGTTTTCTTTTTATTCTTGCAGATGTAAATTTTCTCCCAAATTGTGAGTTCCTTAGATTTTTCTAACTGTTTTCGTAATTTTGCATTAGTTTCAATTCTGTGTTTTTCTGACCATGCATGTGGAGCTATTGTAGATTTTTCAATTTCTCCATTTTTAACATTTCTAAGATGTTCTTTCAATCGTGTATTTAAATTCCTTTTTGTTTTTCCTATCTATATTTTTTCACAATTTTCAAAATCTTGTCTTGTAAGCCCATGTTTCCCTTAACAGAGATTTAGGCGCTCTTCCCCCTACAGGGAAGAATTTGAACCATACTAATTTAGTTACACTTGTTTTTGTATAGATGTCATTTGAGTGGTCTGTGGTCAGCGTTCTGCCTCATATTGACATCTAGGAAACCAAGATAGTACTAGGACGGGAAAATACGGTAAATTTTGCTTAGAGGCCTTTTCATTCAGGCTTAAGGATTTTTTACGAGCCTGAAAATCTTCAGACTCGGGACCCACGACTTAAAAGTCCTTCCTGGAGGACTTGCTCCTTGGATTTTTCCATCCTAAAAAAATCCATCATTGACCCTGGCCGGGTTTGAACCTGCAACCCTTGGGATCAGAGGCAAGGAGCATAACCACTAGTCCACTGTGGCCGATTTTTTAAAATCAATTTGATAAATCCCTGATTTGTTACAGTCTTCAATCTTATGTATGAGTTATGCTTTATGGATTTCAGAAAAAAAGGTGTTATAATTTGGGTAAATACGGTATATTTATTGAACTTTTATAAGAAAAAATTCAGTATGAGGTTTATTTTAAGGTTTAAATTAAAATGTTTGATACCTCATCTCACATCCAGTCTTGTAATAATTAGAAGAGGTGAGGTATAAAACATTTTAATTTAAATCTTACGGTTTATTTATTCTTTAGTTGAAAAGAGTGTAATGATATATTTAAATTAATATTGGGAAGTAAACATTATGAGGTTATATCATTAATAGTGAGTGGAGAACATATTTTTAACGACTCACCTCATATAATTATATGAGGTGAGTTAAAAATACGTTAATAATTAAATGAATTGTGATTTCTTCTTACCTCATACTTCTTTTTTTTTTTTAAACACAGCACTGCAGTATCGGCGACACGTTGTCGTCATCATCAGCTGTTTTCACGACTGTCAATTTTTTTCTTTTTTGCCGGTAATTCTCTAGACTGCCATCTGGTGTTCTCTTGAAGGAATTACTCTTCAAACTGCCATCTGGTGTTATTTTGAATGAATCATTTTCTAAACTGCTATCTGTTGTATAACAACAGTTTAGAAAATGATTCATTCAAAATAACACCAGATGGCAGTCTAGAGAATTACCGGCAAAAAAGAAAAAAAATTGACAGTCGTGAAAACAGCTGATGATGACGACAACGTGTCGCCGATACTGCAGTGCTGTGTTTAAAAAAACGTAGAAGTATGAGGTAAGAAGAAATCACGATTCATTTAATTATTATTAATTGAACATCATAATGTTAAAAATTCCCAAATTTAATACATAAATAAAAATACGTTGTCCACTCACTATTAAAAATAGAGTTTAATGAACTATGTTATTGATTTGAAGTTACTGATGTGTTTGGGTTAGGCTATAACAATGAAGAAATAGTTCCATTGAAGATACTGGAGCCGTCTGAGGGAGAGGATGCTAGGAAGGCACAGGAACTGGCAGCTGAAGAGGTTGACTCAGTAAGTATAGAAGTGTGTAATGCAATGGAGAGGCCGCCGTTAAGGTCACCACTATGTAATAATGTGTTGTTAAATCAGGATGATATGGACCTTAGCAACGCGGAGTCGGATGAACAAGTTCATGTTCGACATCGCCCATGTTCAACTCAAACAAACAAAATGGATTGGCAATCTCATTCTCCGAGAATGGCTGCATCAAACAATGTCCAGCCGCACAGTTCCAGGTCTCTGCGCATGCCTTCCACAGTAAGTGCTGATGTTTATTTGCTAGTCACTAGTTTACTGGCTCAACGGGCTTTTAAAGGCGTAATAATCACACATACATTATATAAAGGAAGTGGACAGTTAATGACAAATGGTGAAAATTTTGAAGAAGTGGCTAAATTTGATTATCTAGGAACAACAATTACAGCAGGAATGAGATGCACAAAGAAATCAAACATAGGCTCAATTCTATAAATGCATGCCTTTATGTATTGCGGGGACTCTTGTTGTCCTAACTTCTTTAAAAAAATCATCATCATCCATGCAAGTATTAGGCCATGTGGTCTGTTATGGTCTCAAAGAGAAATTTTCCATCCAGCGCTTTTTTGGACATCCTAGCGATCTTTTGTCTTGGGGCAGTAGCGAAGTATGGCTTTTTGAATTTTGTAAATTTTTTCGTCCAATGGGTTGCTGGCCCAGAGGGGTTCCCACTAATGTAGCATTTCCTCTACATTAAGGTGATGTGGTTATACCACCAGTACTCGGTCCTCAGAGCAGGTTGCACCACGAGCAGGTTGTCACTATCCCTTGCAACCCTTCTTTAAAAAATGTTAAACTGAAAAAATATATAAAACTTATATTCGCAGTTATATTATATGGATGCGAAACATGGGCTCTTCTTTAAGGAGGAGAAAACATATGACTATTTGAGAATAAAGTTCTTAGGAAAATGTTTAGATCAAAGAGAGATGAATAGACAGGTGAATGGAGAAAACTCCATAAGTGAGCTATTGATCTTTATAAGAAACCAGATATAAGAACAGTGAAGTTTCATAGACTACGATTGGCAGGCGTCTGGCTTATTGTAGGGAAACCAGAGGAAAAACGCCCTGCTGGTAGACCAAGAATGAGGTGGGAGAATAACAACCATGATTTGAGAGAAAATAGATTATACAGGGAATGATTGGAAAACATTAGCTCAGGATAGGGATGTGTGGAGAACTTATGTCCGTGCAGCCATGAACCTATGGGTTCGATAGTGCCAGTGAGTTAGATAGTTACAGTTATAATAATCACGGATGTAGTTACGTGTAAACTTACAGTATGTAAAAGAGCCTCAAGTCTGAAATAAGAGGCTTCTGAGCAATATATGTTGGCTCTTCCCTCTTACGAGAGATAAACATTCAGGATACTTGGCATTTACTTATTTTAGGAATTCTCACTATGAGGTATATTCATTAAGTCACCTCATATTGTTACAATATGAGGTGAGTGATAAAAAATTCTACTTTAATACTTGGCATTTGTCTGTCACTGAGCAGGGAGTGGTTGTTCGTCAAAACTCGGAGGATTTTGCAGCAAGAAGTAGATCAAAATATGAACTAACTCACTGGCACTATTGAACCCATGCGTTCATGGCTGCACAGACATAAGCTCTCCATACATCCCTATCCTGAGCTAATGTTTTCCAATCATTCTCTGTACAATCTAGTTCCCTCAAATCATAGTCGTCATTCTCCTACCTCATTCTTAGTCTAACAAATGGGCATTTTTCCTCTGGTTTTCTGACAAGAAATTTCCATGCATGTCTTTCATTCCCCATTCATGTCCTACCCATCGCAGTCTATGAGACTTAACTGTTCTTATTATATCTGACTTTCTATAAAGACCATGTAGTTCACTGTAACATAGTCTTCTCCATTCACCTGTCTGTTCATCTCTCTTTGGTCCAAAAATTTTCCTAAAAACTTTATTCTCAAATACTTGTAATCTCCTTTCCTCCCTTAAAGTAAGAGTCCATGTTTCACATCCATATAATATAACTGGTAGAATAATAGTTTTATATATTTTCAGTTTAACGTTTTTTGAAAGGAGTTGGGACGACAAGAGTCTCTGTAATGCATAATAGCACGCATTTCCAGAATTGAGCCTATGTTTAATTTATTGATCAAAATATGAGCACAATAATAAATTATTCAGTCAGTTAAAGATCTTATCTCATATGAACTTTTATGCGAAAAATCACTTTGAGATTTCATTTAAGATTTTAAAATAAAATTCTTCACACCTCACCTCACCTCATATCCAATCTTTTACTTAAAATGTTTTTAAATGTAGATGGTTTCATCTTCAGTAACATCTCATGTCATTCAGGAGAACTGCTTCTTACTCAATATATGGTAAAATGAAGATCACAACACATAAGTTATGTAGGTAGGAAATAACACTATGAGGTTTATTTTAATTTTGTTTAGTTGTTTCTTGACTCACCTCATACTTCTTAACTCCCTGGCATATCTAGATTTCATCACTGTATTTGTGACATTCTAATAATAACAGCAAGAACAAAAAATTCCCTACTGGAAACCTTTGACAAATTGAAAAATGAAAGTATAAAATATGGGCTTGTAATCAATCTAAATAAAACAAATTTGACTGAACTAACTATAAATAGTGACTGTATTGATCAAATTAACTCCTTTAAGTACCTAGGTACAATACTAAACGATAATAATACTGTTGAAGAAGAGATCAAAACAAGAATATTGCAAGGGAATAAAGCATATTTTGCTAATTTCGATATATTCAAAAGCAAATTAATATCAAAAAATGTTAAATTCAAATTATATACAGCAATAATAAGACCAAACATATGTTATGGAGCTGAAACCTGGGTACTAAAAGAAGCAGATAAACTAAGACTATTAACGTTTGAGAGGAAAATATTTAGAACAGTGCTAGGTCCAGTAAAGGAAAATGGAAATTGGAGGTTGAGAAGGAATGACGAATTATACCTCAAGAATAATAAAGAAAATATAGTTAGTTTCATCAAATCCAAAAGATTACAATGGTTTGGACATACACTAAGAATGCCAAAGGGAAGATTGCCGAATGATATTTTGAATTGGAAGCCACAAGGAACAAGACCAAGGGGAAGACCCAAGGATCGATGGGAAGATGACGTAATTGAAGATTTGAGAGAGATGGGGATTTTTGATTTGAAATCCACTGCACAAGATAGGAAGAAGTGGCGTAAACTGGTTGAGAAGGCCAAGACATTCCACTGGAAGTCGTAGAGCCTGACGAAGAAGAAGATTTGTGACATTCTCAATGCTGTTCACGTTCAAAGTTGTTCGCAATGTTCAATGTACAGTTGTGAACGTGATCAGCATTGAGAATGTCACAAATACAGTGACGAAATCTAGATATGTGAGGGAGTTAAGAAGTATGAGGTGAGTCAAGAAACAACTAAACAAAATCACAACACATAATTGTAATTGAAAGTAATATTTTATTTTTACAAGGGAATGTACATTGAATTTTATGCTGGCTGTCTTATACCCTGACTATTGATGTCGTAGGCTGTGCCCCCCATGACTGTCCCACCGCCACCTCCACCGCACTTGATAGGCAGTTTGCCAGACGATGATGCAGAGGCGCTGTCGTCCATGTTGATGTCATGGTACATGAGCGGCTTTCATACAGGTATGTTCTACTCTGAATGATCATCACGCATCCTGAGGGACAATGCAATAATTCCGTTTATAATTTGCAGGTTACTACCAGGGCTTGAAGCAGGCAAGGAGTTTAGCTTACAGTGCTGGCAATAGCAGGAATTCTTCAAGGAAAAAATAATAATTATGTTTTTACGTCAACAAAAAAAAATTCATAAAAATTGTGTGATAAAAATGTTAAAAACTAAAATAAAGAGAGACTGATGTTTGCAGTACTGCCATCTTTTATTCCCCTAAAACATTGTTACCAATTTTCTTCTTCTTCCTTCCTTCCAAGTATTAGGCCAAGGCCTGTTACGATCCTATAGAAAATTTTCCCTCCAGCGTTTCATAGGACAGCCCAGTGATCTTCGTCCTCTTGGTATATAATTATAAACAGCTTTGGGGATCCGATTTGAACTCATTCTTTCAAGATGGTGTTTCCAATTTAGTTGGTACTGTTTAATATATTCCAAAATTGGCATAGTCTTCAATTCTTTTAAGAATTCGGTGTTCCTTTTCTGATCCCATCTGGTGTAACCCGCTGTTATGCGCATGAATCTCATTCGACAAGCCGTTATTCTGCTTTTATGTTGTCTTTTTAGTGTCCATGCTTCACTGCCATATGTCAACACTGGTCTAGCCAAAGTGTTATTTTCACATTACATTATTATATGTCCTTCCCAATATGTGCCTAGTATTATTATATGTTCAATGTACTTACTTAATTATTTTGTAAAGCCAATTTTTCATACTATTAATAAGTTTGGTCGGCCTTCATCTTACCTCATAATTTCACAGGCAGACCAAACTTATTAAGTACAATCAAATTGATTGTAACGATTATGAAAAAAAATGCATAGAAAAAACAAACTAACTAACTCACTGGCACTATCTTCACCATTCACCTGTCTGTTCATCTCTCTTTGGTCCAAAAATTTTCCTAAGAACTTTATTCTCAAAACTCGTAATCTCCTTTTCTCCCTTAAAGTAAGAGTCCATGTTTTGCATCCATATAATATAACTGGTAGAATAATAGTTTTATATATTTTCTTTTTTACATTTTTGAAAGGAGTTGGGAAGTCAAGAGTCTCTGTAATGCATAATAGCATGCATTTCCAGAAATTAGCCTATGGTTTGAGCCTTTGGCATGGGTTCCCTGAAGTAGTCCCCGCCCGGAGGACCAAATGTGGGACTATTTGACCTCTGGAAAATTTTACCCCAGTAGAACCCATGTCTGCATTTCTTGACTGTTGTATTTTTTACAGTGAAAGATTGTCACTCTTTCGACCAAAGTACTTTTTTTGTATGGCTCATCACCTTCGACCAGTCTGGCATGGGTAACCCTATTGGCAGCAATGCTTCTGCCGGCATAGCTCTCGGGATCATTTAAGCATGCAAGCCACTCCACTATGACAAGGTAAAGATACTATGGAGGGATAGGAAAACAAAAGGGAACTTAAACACAAGATTGAAAGAACACCTTAGAAATATTAAAAATGAAGAAATATAATCTGCAATAACTGCACATACATGGTCAGAAAATCGCAGAATTGAAACTAAGGCCAAATTTCTAAAACAGTTAGAAAAATCTAAGGAACTCACAATTTGGAGATCATTTACGTATGCAAGAATAAAAAGAATGCCATGAATTTTGAAATTCTCGGAAAAAGAGAAAGACAAAAATTTGATTTGGAAGTTCATTGGTCAGCCAGCAGATGGAGCAGGAATCAACTTACAGGATGGACAACCACAAAACAACAGTTGAAATGCACTGAAAATGTGCAAAAGCGACAAAACTGGTCTGCATAAAAATCAAGAAATATGAGGTGAGTCAAAATAGCGAACTCATTAATAAGAACCTCATGAAGTTACTTCATGTATTTTCATAATTTTTATACTATTATGAGAAGTTCATAATGATAACTGAAATTTTTATTTTAGTAAAAAAAAGTATGTTTTCTATGCTACATTGTTAATTATCTGGGATGAAAAGGATATCCCTGACTATTTAACTCATGCCCCAAATGGGAGTCAATGACCAATCACGTTTCAATGATTTCTGTTTTACAACCAATCAGAGTCGTGTTTCACTAAATATTTATCAGTGTTATAATTACCATATTAAAGAAAGCTCGTCCTTACAATATTGCGTTCCTTTGGCAATAAATAGTATGATCTGGTTGCAGTGATAAACAAAAGAAGCAGTAGAAGCGTACCTATTGTTTCTCATTTGTTTTCAAACATCTCCGTTTACATTAAATATATAAAATATTTTAAAATAACTATAGTTAAATAATGATTTGTGAGCTTAATTTTATTCGTTAAATAGTCCTAACAAATGCCACTCTTGATTTCCAAATTCTCTAGATAAATTCACTCCTCACTTCGTGAGTCGTGAATTTATCGATAATTTGGAAATCACTCGTGGCATTGCTTATGAAAAAGTTACTAGTTATAATAAAAGTTTAGGAATTATTAATCAAGTTATGAAACCATCCCTTGTACAAAAAAACACCAGATTACATTTATATAACACTTTGGCTAGACCAGTGTTGACCTATGGTAGTGAAGCATGGACACTAAGAAAACAACATGAAAGCAAAATAACGGCTTGTGAAATGAGATTCATGCGCAGAACAGCGGGTTACACCAGATGGGATCAGAAAAGGAACACCGATATCTTAAAAGAATTGAAGACTACGCCAATTTTGGAATATATTAAACAGTACCAACTAAATTGGAAACACCATCTTGAAAGAATGAGTTCAAATCGGATCCCCAAAGCTATTTATAATTATATACCAAGAGGACGAAGATTACTGGGCCATCCTATGAAACGCTGGAGGGAAAATTTTCTATAGGATTGTAACAGGCCTTGGCCTAATACTTGGAAGGAAGAAGAAGAAGAAGACATTGTTAATGTATGCAATTTATCTGATGACCATAGTGTGATAGGCTTAGAAAGTCCTTAGCCTACCAACCAGTTGCTGGCCTCACATCCCACAAATGGACTAACCAGTATAGGAGCTACCTGCTATAGCTGGTTTTCTCAATCTGGAGCTATTATTACAGCTACCTAGATTCCTCATGATGGGTGGGCACTGGTCCCATATTGGCCGAAATTTCATGAGCAAATTTCTTCCCCCATGGAGACTCGAATCAGCGCAAGTCTGGTAGCTGAACAATGCCATAAATCGCTCAACTCGGCATTGTATAAAGATAACATTGAAAGTTGGGAACGGTTGGGAAAGTAATATATAATAGGGATTAAATGGTAAAGAGAAAAATTTATGCCTGAACCGGGAATCGAACCCCGAACCTTCAGCTTTCCGTGCTGATGCTCTAACCATTGAGCTAATCCAGGCTTCCTTCCCATCCAAGCATAAATCCTTCCTTTACCTTACTGTCTTGGTCCCACATTCAAATGCTATGAATCATCATTCACAAATACACAATGAATGGCTTCTACCTGAAGAAGGTAAAGGAAGGATTTATGCTTGGATGGGAAGGAAGCCTGGATTAGCTCAATGGTTAGAGCATCAGCACGGAAAGCTGAAGGTTCGGGGTTCGATTCCCGGTTCAGGCATAAATTTTTCTCTTTACCATTTAATTACAATAATTTAGTAGTGTACTTTAATATACTTATTTCAATCATAGTAACAGCTTTAGCTTCTTAATATTAATTTGATATATAATAGGGAATTTATTTTGTTATAGTTGGTCATTTTCGTTTTTTAATTTATAATCAGATGGCAGCATCAGTGTCAGGATCATAGAGAACCAATAGGTCAGGATTCCTCTATGGTCAGGATAGCCAATTGTAAATGTTAACCATGCCTAGCTGTTGCTATAAAGACAATGTATTTCTCCTTTGAAATTAACTGAAATAATGTTACGAATTTTACATTTTTGATGCAAAAGATTTTTGTGAGACTTTTTACAATTGATACATTGAAGATAATATTGCTATTAGTTTCATTTAATTTCTACTCTTAAGATGACAGTAAACATGAGAATATAACCTTTAGCCACTGTGACTACTTTTTTATTTCTTTCAAGCTAGCATTTCAATGGTTTCGGTTAAAATTTTATATATATATATATATATATATATATATATATATATATATATAATATATATATTTCTTTCTTTCTGGAGAAATAAATTGTACATATTAACTTTTATAAATAACGACACTGTGAAAAGTAGTGTAGAAGACATTAACTTTAGTTAGATTCATGCACAACTTGTGCGCTTTTCGTTTATGTAAATTTTGTTTAGCTAGTTATTTGCAATTGGTAACATTGACCATTAAGTTTACTTTATTGGAATTTGTAAACTGAAAGATAATTTTCAGGTTAATATTTATTGCCTTGAATGGGATTTGTAATATTTTTATATTAATTTATTTTGATAAAAATATTGTATTGAGTGTTTAAATTTGAGTAAGTTCAGAGGCGTCGTCTTGTACAACCCCACCAGTTCAGAAATAAACGAATAAGATATTAAATTGAAAAATTTTTGCGACCTGAAGTGTATATAACAGCCTTAACGTGATTAGTAAGTTAAATTTTATACTCTCCAAACCGTGATTTATTTTGCCATTTTCATGTATTATACCGCGTGGAAGTCTTTATTAGCATCATCACCACTGTTATTATAAACATAATTCGAAAATCCAATGTGGAAAAATATTTGCCCAATTTTCAGTAAGGTGTTTCTAGATACAATTATTAAAATATATTTCATCGAATATGGATGATGAGAGCAATGTGTGGAGTGATTTGTCAAGTTTGCCCGCAGATCCTCCCAAAATGAGAGAAATCTGTAGCAGATGCAGGTAAGAATTGGATTTTGTGAGTACAATGTTAATGTTGCATTAACGCGCGCGTATAACGTGTGATATGCTTATAGACGTCCAGTTACAGTTTGCTGGTGCCCATATTTGCCTGATTCTCCGTTGGACGTAAAATGCAGAGTTGTGATTCTGCAGCACCCGGCAGAGCAGCGTAGATGCCTTGCTACTGTGCCAATGTTATCTTTGGGCCTTGCACCAGGAAAATGCCTTATTTATCGTGGGAAGCGGTTCCCACAGACCAGGTATATTAGACATTTTCTCCTAATATCTAGTTAGTTCAAGTTTACAGAGCATCTCTATGATTTTCCGTACATTCTTATGCCACCGTTGCACTACACACTTTTACCATTTGTAATAACGTTTTGGGATAAAGTGGGCGGCTCAACTGCACTTCTACTAGTGCTTGATTTTATATTTATATTGTTGTAAACTATAGCTCTTCTTCTGTATTTACTAACATTATCTAATATTTTAAACTTTTTCAAACAATTTTTATAACATTATTAGACAATTTTGAAGTATTTATGTAAATATGCAAATCACAATATTATGACACTGTTAGACAATATTGTGTGATGCTAACTGCTATTTTCTCCATAGAGTATTAGTCATTCAAAATATCTCTGCAGGCGGAAGAATTACGAAGCTCTGATTGTTGTTACACGTGACGTCATATAAGGCAGTGTAAACTGTCAGCGTCTCACGTCCCATTCCCCTCTGACTCATAGATAGCAGTGTCACGTGTTCTATTCCTGCATAAACACGACTGCAGTGCCCTCTGTCAACAACTGCGCTTACTCCTTAAACGGGTAATATATTACGTAGTCTATGATTTTTCTATCACTGTTTTGGATTATCGCTGGTTGGATCGGCGTTAGGAAGTGATAAGTAAGTGTACACCCATTTTTAATAAACGTTTGGTAATTTCAATATTAATATATATTTTTTTAACATAGATTTGTGGATTTATTGCAAATATTGGTCATTTAAATTTCATAGCAACGGATAGTAATCGAGGATGATAATCAATATGTGGTTCAATTGTGGGTTATCGCTGGCTCTATAAACTCTGGTGCATGTGCATTGTTGTTCTATAGGACTTTGAAAATATTTCACGCTAGTTTAAGTGCAGTTCTTCCAAGTGGGCAATAAATTTCACATGAATTCTTGTAAGTTCTATAGAATCGCAGTGTGCATGCAGGAGTTGTTGTAATGGTTAATGTAGCTTCCAGTAGATGGCTCTGAAGTCAGCGTTACCAACTGTCGGAATAAATTCCGGATATGCTACACTTTGGGTCACAAGAAAATTCTTCTAAGTTCTATAGAATTGCAGTGCGCATGCGCTAGTGTTCCAATTATCCCAGGTAGATAAATGCAACCTCCAGCAGTTGGTGGTATATGTATGTGAAATCAGTATGACCAACATTGACACAGAATTCCCAGAACTTGTCTAAAAATGTATAATTAACACGACATGAACTAGTGGAAATATGATTTTACGTGGTAACCCGTCCGATATTTTGAATTTTTCATAGAATAACAGATATGAAGACGTAATTTATTTTACGTATCAAATCACATTTAAAAAGCAAGGAACCTAAAAGCTAACCAAACCTAAATCAATTACTGTAACACAAATCAATTAGTCTAACGTAGGTGAAATTCAGGGAACGTGGAAATGGTTGGCAACATCTGGAGTATTTTGGGTTGTTGATGGTGGCAACGTTGGAACAACATAGGAAGAGGAGGGAAAATAGCATAGAGTAGCAAGTAAGCAATGTAGCACGACCATATTTTACATAAATATATAAATATAAAAAAAAAGATTGTTGCAGCATTGGAATATGTTTAAAAGTGTTGCAAAATGTTTTAAAAGTGTTTAGTGCATCAGTGGAATAAGATATTAAATTGAAAATTTTTTGTGACCTGAACCCTACAACAGCCTAAATTCCCAAATGCTAAAAAAAATGGACGTAAACTAACTTCCCATTTTTTAACCTAACAAAACAAATTACGTACATATTATTTAATAAACTAATTTTACGTACACTATCCTGTCCCATCGGGATCTAACAAAATTAAGTTAATTTCTTGAAGTATGGTTTGGAATTATTTTCAAATGTTGGTAATACCGATTTGAGAGCCACCTACCGTATGTTACATGAAGCATTTGCATATCTGTAGAACTCAATTAACAATTTTCGCATAGTTTATAAATATTTAGAAATCGTTAGATATGTTTATAAAATGTTTAAAATGGTACGAAATGTGTTTAAAAGTGTGTAGTGCAACAGTAGCATAAGGATGTTGTATGAAAAATTGTGTGAGACAAATAGGTAACCTCAGCTTAATAGAGTCGAGCCAGAGCTCTTGTAATCATAGCAAGTTGTGTACCACATTTCCATCTACATAAATTAAAACACAAAAATGATAGTTGATGTATGTGAATAATATGTTTACTTTAAGCTCCCCATCTAGGGGATATGTGGATGGCGACCACAAGGTGCCCAAGCTGAGCAAAACATTGCTTACACTTACTTGTGTTTTGCTCCTACTTTTATCAATTCTGTATATTAGTCTCGTTTGACTAACTCTTGTTTTTTCGACTCTGATGGTATTTGAGGCCTAGGAGATCTTTTCCTACTTATATTTTATCTACATCTATCTAAACTTTCTATTCATACTTTGCACAATCCCTTGTAGGTACTCATCCAAACAAGATGAGGTGGCTCAAGTTTATTAATTTAAGCACTTACAAATTTAAGAGGTACCTACATGAGCTGTAAAAGCATCTAATGCAGCCCCACTATTATTCAATAACAAAATATTATGGATAATCTCAATGTAAAATATTCCAGAGATAAAATAGTTACTTTAAAAAAAAGTATAAATACCTTAGAATTGAATGAGAAGTTGAGGTAACTTTAACCTAAAATCACTATATTTAAAATTGAAAATATGCATTAATCATTATTCAAACATAATATCCAACTTATCCTTAACTATATCTATAATGACATAGCCCAATATTGAGCCATAGCCTCTCCCTTGTCAGCAGCCACTACACCAAGTTAATTTAATTACCTTATTTCCCCATAGATGTCATGAATGGCATTCAGTCAACACACTGACTCAATGATACATGTAGCAGGCAACTAAGATATTACTAGGACGTTCAAGTTAGTAAATTTTGCTTAGAGGCCTTTTCATTCAAGCTTAAGGATCTTTTACAAGCTTGAAAATCTTCAGACTCGGGGGACCCATAGCTTAAAGTCCCTCTGAGGACTTGCTCCTTGGGTTTTTCCATTCTGAAAAATCCATCGACCCCATCTGGGTTTGAACCCAAGACTCTCGGGACCAGAGACAAGGAACTTATCCTTATGGGATGCTAAAATTGTTATTATTGTTAATAACTACGGAGAATATTTTGCACCTGAGACTGGAAGTGAATAATTCAATTTTGATTGTTTTTCTGTTAAATGAATTAAGAATGTTATTAGTTATGTAAGTAGGAAATAACACTATGAGGTTTATTTTAATTTACATTGAGTTGTTTTAGACTCACCTCATGCTTCTTAACTCCCTCGCAGACTCGAGTTTCTTCACAGCATTGAGAATGTCACAAATGCATTGAAGAAATTCTAATCTGCGAGGGAGTTAAGAAGTATGAGGTGAGACAAAAACAACTCAACATAAAAAAACATGAATTAAGAATGTGTTTGTTGTGTTGGCAGGCATGAGGGCTTGCAGGCAATATTAGAGTCCCCGGACTCTGTGTTGATCTATCCTTCAAAAGATGCAGTAGATTTGGAGGAACTACCTCCGCTCGCTGATAGTTCACTACCTTACAATCTGATTCTCATCGATGGAACTTGGCCGCAGGCGAAGGCTATCTACCATAGCACTTCACTCCTTCACGCCATGAGGCAGGTAACTGCCAGCTGCAATTACAATCTCTAAGTCCTTTTGAACAAATAACTTCTTCACAGTCTGCCGTACTGTATCAGGTGGTAGCAGGTTTAAAATGTTATTTTCAACGTTTTTATTTGATTTTAAAATCATTAGGAAGTTACATTATGAGGTTTAATTTAATATTTGAGTTTGTATTTTTTAACATTCTTACCTCGTATGTTTATTTTGTTGGACTATTGCTCCATCTTCAGCTTGTTCACAAACTGGTTTTTTCTTTTTTTTAAGTTGTCGGCCCTGGATCTGTGTTCCAAAGATCTTGGTAATGAGGCTCCTTTCTCCAAGGAAACAAGGAAAAAAATTATGAACTTTGAAATTCTTGGAGAAAGGAACCTCATTACCAAGTTCTTTGGAACACAGATCCAGGGCCGACAACTTGAAGAAAAGGAAAAAAAAAAACAGTTTTGTGAACAAGCTGAAGATGGAGCAATAGCTTTGAAACGATCGTCCAACAAAATAAATATATGAGGTAAGAATGTTAAAAAATACAAACTCAAATATTTTTATTTGAATTAACATTTTCCAATCCTGGATAGAATCCAATTTAAGAAAGAACAATTAATTAAATTTGAGTTGTTTTTTGACTCATCTCATATTTCTTGATTTTTATGCAGACCCGGGTTTCGTCACTGAATTCGTGACATTGTTGATGCATCACAACTACCGTCTTGTGGTTGTCCCTCCTGCAAATTGATTTCTGTGCTCTCTGTTGGCTGATCGACGAACTTCCAAATCAAACCCCTCTCATTTTCACTGGGTATTTGAAAATTCATAGTTTTCTATTTATCCTTGCATATGTACATTTTCTCCCAAATTGTGAGTTCCTTTGATTTTTCTGTTTAAGTAATTTTGCCTTGGTTTCAATTCCGTGTTTTTCTGACCAAGCATGTATGGCTATTGCAGATATTTCTATTTCTCCATTTTTAACATTTCTCATGTGTTCTTTCAATCTTGTATTTAAATTCCTTTTTGTTTTCCTTATGTATATCTTTTCACAATCTTTACAATCAGTTTATCAAATAAAACTATGAATTTTGAAATACCTGTTGAAAATGAGAGGGGATTGATTTGGAAGTGCATCGGTCAGCCAACAGAGAGCGCAGAAATCAGTTTGCAGGAAGGACAACCGCAAGATGGCAGTTGTGATGCATCGACAATGTCATGAATTCAGTGACGAAACCCGGGTCTGCAATAAAATCAAGAAATATGGTGAGTCAAAATACAACTCAAATTTATTTGAAATAAACCTCATAGTGTTTCCTACCTACATATATTAGAAAAATTAATGCTGAAATTAGACCTCATAGTGATTAATTCCTATAAAAGTTAAATAAAAAAAATGAATGTTTGAACCGGGATTTGAACCCTGGACCTCTAGTTCTACGTACTAGTGTGCTGTCCATTACACCATTCAAATGATGATACAAACATTAACATTTCTTTCAACTTATACAATTCTCATTCGTTCGAAGGTTAATAGCTGTCGCTACCATCACGCCAACTGACATCTTCTATTCAGAAGTATTTTTATTGAGAATTTATACTTTTTAGCAGTAAAGCTTCATGTTTTCAATATTTTTATTTTAATTAACATTTTCCAGTCCTGGATAGAATCTAATTTAAGAAAGAAAAATTATTGTTTGAACTGGGATTTGAACCCTGTACCTCTAGTTTTACATACTAGTGTGCTGTCCATTACTCCATTCAAACTCCATTACACCATTAAAACGACGATTTAAAGTTTTAATCGTAAATTTAATTAAATTGTAAAATTTTTGATCTCGTGGCTAGGAGAGGTGGTGGTGTACAGTTTTTATTCACTAGATTGTGCACCGTCCCACACCTTAGATGAGTGGTTAAGACAAGATGCCTTGGCACAGAGTTACAGAACTTGCGCTGGTTCGAGTCTCCATGGTGGAAGACATTTTCTCATGGAATTTCGGCCAGTATGGGACCGGTGCCCACACAGCATCGTGAGGCATTTGGGTAGCTACAATAAGTAGCGGCTCCAGGTTGAGAAAACCAGCTATAACTGACATTCTGACCACATGTCACCCCTACACTGGCATGATGATTGTCTTTTTTATGGTAAAATTAAATGTTTCTTACCTCTCCTCATATAAATCTTCTAAGTAGATCGCGATTTCAAGAACATAACAGTCTCATCTTCAGTACTTTTTTGGCGACTGATGTTATGTCGATCAGAAGAAACTCTTCTTCCCTCTTCATAAATATTGTAACGGACCACGCAGAGAACACGTCGCGGATAAATGTATAAATAGGGCAGGTAGTCGACAAAATTACCAGACTCAAGACAACCCTTGAGGATGCTGGACGCAGTCTCTGGCGAAAACGTCAGGGAACTACAAGCCTCAAGACCATGGCCAACAGCCTGGAAATCTTCTACAAGATCATCATAATTGTAATTTAGAGTTTATATCGGCAGATTGTGATAATGAAATACAGATGACTATTCTTCAAATATTGCTCTGGGATAGTGAGTAAGTTTATAAAATATATTGGGGATCCTTACACTTTCATCATCACCATTGAATTATCATTAATAATATAATTGTTATTCCTAAACTCCTGGCGCAACAGGCCTACAAGGCCCTTAGCCTACCAGCCGGCTGTTGGTCTCACATCCACCTGTGTCAATCACAGAGAGTAGATGATCATCAGCCAGTGTAGGGGTGACATGTGGTTAGCATGTCGAGTCCCCAACCGTTATAGCTGATTTTCTCAACCTGGAGCCGCTGCTTCTTGTAGCTGCCCAAATGCCTCACGATGCTGAATGGGCACCGGTCCCATACTGGCCGAAATACCATGAGAAAATTTTTTTCCCCTGTGGAGATTTGAACCTGGGCAAGTCCCATAGCTCTGCGCCAAGGCTTCCTGCCTTAACCACTCGGCTACGGCGCAGGACAATTGTTATTCCTACAAATATTAATTCTTAGTTCTTTGTCTTCTTCTCTATCCTAGTTTAACTTCTCACTTTATAGGTGCCCCACACAACCTGTCAGGAGAGGGATTTTAAACTTGCATCTCACACATAATTTTTTTGACCACACAAGGACATGGAGGACCAGCTCAATGTCAGGGTCTCCTCCCAACTAACACAAAGAGGAAAAAGACATTCATTCACACATTTACACTCATCATCATATTGTGTCTTCCATCTCTTTCTTCCCATGCTTTCCTTCTTTTTATTTCTTCCCAGTCGTATCCTCTCTCTTGTAGACTTTTCTTCATCTGGTTAATCTATCTTTCTTGTGGTTGTTTTCCTTGTATCTTGAGATTTAACAGTCTTTGTGGTAGCTTCTCCATTCTTATTAATGTCCAAACCACTTTTGTCTATTTTTTTTCTGTCTGTTGTTCATTTTTCTACATTTAACGTCTCCCTGATTTTGTCAATCCTTATTCTATCTCTCCTTGTTTTATATACCATTCCACGTAAGAATTTCATTTCTGTAGCTTGGATTCTGCTCAGTTCCTTCTTTGTATATGTCCACGTCTCAGCTGCATGTGTTACAACTGGGTTGAAATAAGTTTTATACATTGATATTTTACTTTTGTTAGGTATATCTTTATTCCAGATTAATTGTTTAGTTAAATTATATATATGAAACAAGGTAAATATGATAATGATCATGTTTGGTGACCATTTGGGCCATGAAGTTTCCTGACATTTGTCTTACAGTTGTGGAAAAATCCCCCAAAAAATCACTGAGGAAACATGTACCTTATATTTGAATTAATATTGGGAAGTAAACATTATGAGGTTATATCATTAATAGTGAGTGGAGAACATATTTTAATCGACTCACCTCATGTAATTTATTTATAATTATAAAATTATATGAGGCGAGTCGTTAAAATAAGTTCTCCACTCACTATTAAACATGTACCTCCTTTAAATTATTGTAAATCAATGGTAAAGAGAGAAATTTTTGCCTGAACCGGGAATCGAACTCCGAACCTTCTTTGTTAATATTTTTATAACCAATTGGGAAGTTAGAGTTGCTGGGGTGATGATGACATAAAGTTACCAGATGTGATATCACAATGTGTTGATCACTTCATGATGGTTTGTTAATCTTCTCTCTGAGCCCCGGCTACATCACGCTGTACTGCCGCTACATTGTGAAGGGGAGGAGGGAATAAATGCAAAGTTGTTAGGAGGTGAGTAACTTTACTATCACGAGCATAGACTGATAACACTGAGCAACAAGAAATAAATTATTGTAATCAAATGGTAAAGAGAAAATTTTATATTGTTTATTTTTTTATTATTTCACTCACCTCATACTTCATAATTCATAGCAGACCCTGGGTTTCTTCACATCTTTTGTGACATTCTCAATGCTGTGTCACGTTCACAACTGACGTCCAACGGCTTTCTATCCTGCAGCTTGAGTCTGCAGGATAGAAAGCCGTTGGACGTCAGTTGTGAACGTGACACAGCATTGAGAATGTCACAAAAGATGTGAAGAAACCCAGGGTCTGCTATGAATTATGAAGTATGAGGTGAGTGAAATAATAAAAAATAAACAATATTAAAAAACCTCATAGTGTTATTTCCTATCTACATAACTTAAGAAAATTTTATGCCTGAACCGGGAATCAAACCACGAACCTTCAGCTTTCCATGCTGATGCTCTATCCATTGGGCTAATCCAGGCTTCCTTCCCATCCAAGCATAAATCCTTCCTTTACCTTATTCTCTTGCTCCTACATTCAAATGCAATGAATCATCATTCACAAATACACAATGAATGGCTTCTACCTGAAGAAGACATGAAGGGACTCCACATAGCTATAGCATTATTTATTAAATTAATATTAAGAAGCTAAAGAATTTTTCTCTTTACCATTTGATTACAATAATTTAGTTGTGTACATTAATTTACTTATTTCAATCAAAGTAACAGCTTTAGCTCCTTAATATTAATTTAACAAAAAATAAACTTTTTTTTTTGTCTCAGAAAGAAAAATATGTGATTCTGATAGTATTTTTTTTCTGAATTCAAATAGGGTTGGTTGGTTGGTATCTAATGTCGAGCACTTGATAATGAAATCATTCGCTCTCTTGCACTCCAATATTTAGCAGAAAGGCTGGTCTCTTCTACAAAAGCTGGACAAAGGAGGAGATGATTTCTTTCCATATCTTCATTTAAATTGCAAAAAGGGCATTTACTGAATTCAAATATGATATCGGTTTTTCTCCATCATGCAAGGTTTCCGAGAGACAGGCATTTATAATTTCAAACACTTTAATTTTTCCACATTCGTAACTACACAATATTCGAACATTCGGACTCACCTAGAAAGTAAGAAATGATGATTTTCTGCTATATTTCACCTGTGGATCATCTCTCTTGATGGTCCAACAATAATCGGGCAGCATATTAGGATTCCATTTGCCTTGATATCTCTTTTCCATAGCTGAAACCATTTGAGTCCATTTTACAATGGATGAAAAAGTGTCTATTAAAAAATAATTATTTAAATCCATTAATTGAAATTGAAATAAAAAAAAAACTGTGGGTGATGGAGAAATTCCGAATACACATTTGAAAACATGATAAAAGAACTGCATTAAGTACAACTATTGGTGCTCATGAGACAAAAATCATGTTGCCAGTGTAATTTGGACTGCTACAACTTTTATTTTATTCAGTGCCACGGGTTACCATTTCAATATTTCTGGAGTTCTATCCTGACATTATTCTAATTGTAACCCACTTCTGAAGTTGTGCACCAAATGCTTGAAGCCTTGGCTTCATCTTTACAAATGGCAGCTTCTTGGTTAAGAAGACTTTTATTGGGAATTTAACATTACTTTATAAAGCCAGTAGTGCTTCTACTGATGTTTTTATTATTAATTTAACACATCTCTTCTAATTTAATTTATCCTTCAATGAGAAGTGTTAAATTATTAATAAAAACATCGGCCGGGTGGGGGAACAGTGCCTTTTTATTTACGCACTTTAACAGTACATAATTGGCATACCATATTAATTAAATACTATATTTAACGTATTTCAATCTGGGAAAGTTATTATCATTTCTTTATTTTCTCGTAAATATGAAAATAAAGTGGGACTATTTCCTGTCATCACCACGAAGGTTACAACAGTTCTTACTTCTAACCAGTGATAAACCACCGATTATCACAACGATGAGCACTGATGACCATAGATACACCACCGATGACCACAGATATACCACCGATACAGCATATCAGTGGCTTCAACAAATTATGTCCGAATTTGTCTTTTACATATTTAACCGCTTAAAATAATAAAAAGGACGTTCCCTGGAATTCACCTACGTTGGAGTAATTGATTTGGTTTCCTTTCAATGATTTAGGTTTGGTTAGCTTTTAGTTTCCTTGCATTTTAAATCTGATTTAATACGTAACATAAATGACCTCTTCATGTCTGTTATTCTATGGAACATTCAACATGTCTGACGGTTACAACGTAAAATCACATACATTTCCACTACTTCATTTCATGATAGGTTTCAATATTTTGACGATGGTTAAATCCCAGAGGTAAATGGTATCATCAACACTTCGTAATACTTTAAATTACATCAAAAATGGCATAAGTCGCGTAAGTAAAAAGCTGGTCTTGTACAACCCCACCAAAACATCAATGAAACATTTAATTTAATCTTTAATTAAACCTCATAGTGATTTCTTCTTATAAAAGTTCAATAATAGGAAGCTACCACACCTATAATTCCCTAGTAAAGCTGCAAAGCATAGCATGAAAATGCTGTGATTGCAGTGAAAGACCTGCCCTCGGGCAGAACACTGTAGAATAGAATTATTTTGTATAAATGAGTTGGAGAAAATGTTTTTATATCTCACCTCATAAAATTCCGTGTTTTCACGATACCGGTTTCAAAGGTCATTTTATTTTTCATCTTCAGTCAAACTCCGACTGTTGAAATCTTGTGTTAACTCCACTTCCAAACTGCCAACTGGTGCTGATTTTATGAACTTGGAGATTAAGGGCCGCATGCAAATACATTGCTCTCTGGTGAGCTGAGTTTTTCATGAGAACATGCAAAGTTCGAATTAGCAAGTTGCTGACTGGTCATGCATGAAAGTAGTTTTTTTCGTAATATTGGCAAGAAATTACCCAGAATTCTCAGCGATAAAACTAGTTCCGTTATTTTCGTCTGCTAGAGGAACGCATTTACGCTTGCATCCTGCAAATAAAACCGTATACGACGACGTCTGCATCGTGCGATATTACGCTGATTCTCCTGTTCTTCCAGTTGAATTCGTTGGTAGACTCTATCAAATTCCTCTTATCCGTGTATACCGAAAACATGATCAAAGTCTTCAAGGTCCGACATCTTGGATAAAGCAGCAAGGTAGGCAGCAAGGTTTCAAAGTACATCGGGTTGCTCATGATTCATTCTCTGCAAAGTCACCTTGCCAGGTAGCTTAGGAATTTCGACAATTATCACATGAACAAATTTTTGAGTATGCAAAAAGTCTTTGGATGCAACTTTCTCATCAGAGTGCAAGCTGAGAACGACTTTTACGGTCTAATGCGTTCATAGATACGACCCTAAATTTTGCTCATCAGGAATTAAAGAAATGTAGAAATTTTGTGTGAACGTCTATGGAGTTAATATAAAGAAATGCTATCTGTATCGTAAGCGACTGTCATCAATGACATTTTGTTTACATCATCATCCAAGGAAGTATTAGGCCATGTGGCCTGTTATGGTCTCAAAGAGGAATTTTCTATCCAGTGCTTTTTTGGTCATCCCAGCAATCTTTTGCCTTGAGGGCAGTAACAAAAAATGTGTTAGTGAGCACCAGGTGTGTGTGTGTTGCAGATAAAGCTCGCGAGGGGCAGTGTGAGCGAGTATGTGATCCGGTCGCAGCCCACTGATGGATGTCTGTCCACGCTAGAGACAGCGGCTCAAGTTCTGTCCTTCGTGGAAAATGACAATTACATCAAGGAGAAGCTGCTACAACCCATGATAGCTCTGTGCGACTTCCAGCTGGACCACGGGGCCGTCACACATCAGAGCACTGAGTTCCGCGTTAAACACGACACCTACCCCAGACAGATCGGCAAGAGACTCAGCAAGTTGTTGAAAAAATGACACAACATAACAAATGAGAAAACAATTTGCGTTGTCATTTTCCACTCTCGTGGATCCAGGAAAAGAATGAGCTTAGTGCATTTTAGAAAATTCTGAAGCCATGCACCTTTTAACATACATATGAAAATATTTTGTGCCACTGTTCCACCTATATAAATCCAAATAAAAAACTTAAAAACACACATTTGTTAAAAATTTAAAATAAAATTATTTTCACCTCGCCTCATATCCTGTCTTCTAATAAAACCAGTTTTGTAACCTTTGTGGTTACATCTTCAGTAGTTATATGACCGATGTTCCGTTGTCCAGGAGCACTGCTTCTTGAAATTTCTGATGATGAAACTGCCTAGATTTTGAAACCGGTCTAATTAGAAGATAGGATATGAGGTGAGGTGAACAGAATTTATTTTAAATTCCATTATATGTGGTTGTGAAAGTGCAATAAACTATCATTAATATATAAAGGAAGTGACTCTGTTAGGTTTATTTTAGTTTTAGAATTTAACCTCACCTCATAATTGTAGATTTATCAAAGGCTAATTTAGAGTATTGAAACTAGTTTTCCAGAAATCTAAAATTATGAGGGGAGGTGTTAATTTCTAAATATACTATTAATTACAATAAATTATTTTGAAAAGAAAAATTTACGTTTGAACCGGGACTTGAACCCTGGACCTCTGATTCTCTGTACAAGTATGCTGTCCATTACACAATTCAAGCTACGATACAAACATTAACATTTCTTTTATGACCCCACTTTGTAGAGCCTGCTGTATGGCACATTATGTTTTCAAACACACAAAAATATATGTTGCTGAAAAAATTATCCTGGTTTTGTCCGTTGTTTTACTGTTCTCAAATTGTCTGAAGGCAGATAGAGAGCTTCTATTAAATCAAAATATTAAGATTTACTGCTTAAAAGGTAGTGTAAAATTCTCTTTAATAGAAGCCGTCTGTTGGTAGCAATGTCTATCTGCCTTCGGACAATTTGAGAACTGTGTATGTGGAAAGAAATGTTAACATTTGTATCATCACTTGAATGGTGTAATGGATAGCATACTTATACAGAGAGTGAGAGGGCCAGGGTTCAAGTCCCAGTTCAAGCATTCATTTTTCTTTTCAAAATAATGTTGTCCATTATTGGAAAGGTCCTGTGCCGTAGTCAAGTGGCTAAGGCAAGAAGCCTTGGCATAGAGCTATGAGACTTGCGCTGGTTCGAGTCTCCATGGGGGGAAGAAATTTTCTCATGGAATTTCGGTCAGTATGGGACCAGTGCTGCCCACCCAGCATCGTGATGCATTTGTGTAGCTACAATAATTAGCGGCTCCAGGTTGAGAAAACCAGCTGTAACGGGTGGGGGACCCAACATGCTGACCACACGTCACCTCTACACTGTAGATGATCATCTACATTCGTGGTTAACACATGTGGATGTGAGGCCAGCAGCCGGATGGTAGGCCAAGGGCCTTCTAGGTCGTGCTTGGAGTTAGTTTTGAAAAGTGTTAAATTAAAAATATTACATCAAAACAATAAATTCTGTTTAACTGCACTTAGCTCATTCTTTGTGTGAACTCTTCAAATGTGTGTGGGTGTAAAACATGAAGGTTAACAAGTTTATAATCATGACAAAGTCATTAAAACTAATTTGTGAACTCAGATGTTGGATGTCTGCCCCTTCTCATCAGTCCTCTTCCTTACATCGTCTGACAAACATGCAATATTATTTCATCTACTTTTGTTGCAAAAGCAAGCCATTGGTTGACACCTTTTAAATTTTTTTTCCCCTAATGACACCAGGTTGTCTTTTATAACATTTCTGGTTTTCACCCCTGACATTGACAGAATTATAAACCATTTCTTAGGTTAGGGCACCTGGAAGGCGGAGTTACGTTACCCCGACGATGTGATGGGTGACAAATGATAATGAAGCGCCAGGAGAGTTCTTAACCTAAATTCCACACCATGGGCAACCACAGGAATAATTCCCTTTAACAAAAAATTGCCATGGTTAGACTGGGGATTGAAATGAGGTGATTTGAGGGAAGTAGATTATGCAGGGAATGTTTGGAAACATTAGCTCAGGATAGGGATGTATGGAGAGCTTATATTGTTTAGTTGTTTTTATATATTAAATTTGGGAATTTTTAACATTATGAGGTTCAATTAATAATAATTAAATGAATCGTGATTTTTTCTTACCTGATACTGGTCGTGAAAACAGCTGACGATGACGACAAAGTGTCACCGATACTGCAGTGCTGTGTTGAAAGAAACATAGATGTATGAAGTAAGAAAAAATCACGATTCATTTAATTATTATGTTTAGTTGTTTCTTGACTCACCTCATACTTCTTAACTCCTAAGCAGACTCGAGTTTCTTCACTGCATTTGTGACATTCTCAATGCTGTATTACATTCACAACTGAGTTGTATGAGGTGAGTCAAGAAACAACTAAACAATATTAAAATAAACCTCATAGTAAGAATTAAATTAATGTTTTTATTACCTCACCTCATATCCTTTTTCTTCTATACTGCAGTTTCGGAGTATCTCCATCGTCAGTAGCCTCTGGTCGACCGGTGTTATGTCGTTTCTTGGCGGTTTCCTTCTTACTTCTATCGGTGGACCGATGAACCTCTGGATCAGGTCAAAATTTGCGGGAGTTTCAAAATTCATGAGTTTATCTTTCTTGTTTTTTTGGATGTGGATTTTTTCCCATACTGTGAGTTCTTTTTGTTTATCTGTTTGTTTGATTAGGCTAGCTTCTGTCAGACCAAGCATGGGCTGCTACAGCTGACTTGTCCACTTCACCCTTTTTTACATTTCTAAGGTGTTCCTTCAATCTAGTTTTTAAATTTCTTTTTGTTTTTCCTATATAGATTTTGTCGCAATCTTGACATTTGATCTGATATATTCCTGATTTATATTCTTCTCCAATTTTTTCATTTTTGTTGGTTTTAATTATCTTGTTTAGGCTGAAAGAAGAAGAAAAAAGAAAAAAGAAAAAGGATATGAGGTGAGGTAATGAAAACATTAATTTAATTCTTAAATTAAACCTCATAGTGTTCTTTCCCTGTGAAAGTTAAATAAACCTCATAGTGTTATTTCCTACCTACATAACTTAATATTATTGATGCTTACTTTGAGCCCCAATTTCTTAGTGTTATTGAACGGAGTGTACAAGTTGACATGTAATTAATAACATCTTCATTAATCTCAACAACAAGTGTTTGATAAGGTGCGCAGATTATCTTGTTGTATAACCGACCAAAGTCAACAGTTCAATTGCATAACAACTCATCAATTATTGTGATTTTTTTATTGATAATAGTAATGGATGTTCTCGTTGAAGCAACAGTCACAAAGTAAACATGGCACACAGGTATTTCAAGGAAGGAGCGTTCCAGCCTCCCACAGGCCATGAGCAAGATGTCAAACACTTGCAAGAGTGGCTCAAGGGACAGCACCATCTGCCAGACGTGTCAGGTAATAACTAACTAACTCACTGGCACTATCGATCCCATAGGTTCATGACCATTTGGACATTAGCTCTCCATACATCCCTATCCTGAGCCAACATTTTCCAATCATTCCCTGTATAATATACTTCCCTCAAATCTTATTCTCCCCCTCATTCTTGATCTACCAACCCTCTGGTTTTCCTAAAAGAAGCTTCCATGCATGTCTTTCATTCCCCATTTGTACCACATGTCCTGTCCATCACATTCTACGAGCCTTAACTGTTCTTATTATATCTGGTTTCCTATAAAGACCATGTATTTCACTGTTATGTAGTTTTCTCCATTCATCTGTCTGTTCATCTCTCTTTGGTCCAAAAATTTGCCTAAGAACTTTATTCTCAAATACTCATATTCTTTTTTCCTCCCTTAAAGTAAGAGTCCATATTTCACATCCATATAATATAACTGCAGGATACACACTACTAGATCACCAAAAAAATGACATCTTAGAAGAATTGCACATGGAACCTTTAGAAAACAAAATTTTTGATTATAAGTCAAGATGGATGCAACATGTTCATCAAATGGAAGATCACAGGATACCCAAACAAACGTTAAGATATCAACCTGCAGGAATAAGAAGACCAGGACGTCCACTCAAAAGACTTCTGGATGGTGTTTCTCTTGAGGCTGAAACAGGTCAACAAATGGCCTAAATTCATGAATGTCTTATGATGATGATAATATAACTGGTAGAATAACAGTTTTATATATTTTCAGTTTAACATTTTTTGAAAGGGTTGAGACGTCAACAGTCCCTGTAATGCATAATAGCATGCAATTCCATAATAGAGCCTATGTTTAATTTCTTTGTGCATCTCATTCACAACTAAAAAGAAAAATGTTTAATAAATTTAATCGAGGCAGTATACCTTACCTCATATTTTGTTAGAATTGTTGTGAACATGTTTCAGTATGGCTGCATACTACCATCAGCTCTTTCTGACTACTGAATTGTCAGTTGGCAATGCTGGATGTTGCTTTCTCTTCTCTCTTTAGGTAGATCTGTGAACTTCCAAACAAAATCCTTTTCCCCAGGAATTCCAAAATTCATAATCCTATTTTTGTTCTTCTGGATGTAGATTTTATCCCAAACTTTCAGTTCTACAGACAATTTGGGAGAAAATTTACATCCACAAGAACAATGAAAAAGCCATGAATTTTAAAATTTCCGTGGAAAGGGATTTGATTTGGAAGTTCATAGATCTACCTAAAGAGGGAAGAGAAAGCAACATCCAGGATTGCCAACTAACAATTCAGCAGTTACAAAGAGCTGATGGTAGAATGCAGGTATACAGGTTGTCAAGAATTCTAACAAAATATGAGGTAAGATGTCATTTACCTCAATTAATTTTATTAAAATAAACCTCATAGTGTTACATATTAAGAAAACCCAGTGTGAACATATGTTTTTCTCTTCAAAAATAATTTGTCCATCATTCAGATGTATTAAATGAATAATAAAAACATTGAAATAAGTCTTACTGATGTTATAATGTAATGTTAAATTCCCATGCGAAATGAGATTCATGTGCAGAACAGCGGGTTACACCAGATGGGATCGGAAAAGGAACACCGATATCTTAAAAGAATTGAAGACTACGCCAATTTTGGAATATATTAAACAGTACCAACTAAATTGGAAACACCATCTTGAAAGAATGAGTTCAAATCAGATCCCCAAAGCTGTTTATAATTATATACCAAGAGGACGAAGATCTCTGGGCCGTCCTATGAAACGGTGGAGGGAAAATTTTCTATACGATCGTAACAGGCCTTGGCCTAATACTTGGAAGGAAGAAGAAGTTAAATTCCCAATAAAAAGTCTTCTTAATAAAGAAGTAATTTGCATGATAGAGCAAAGGTTCGTAGCATGTGGCACTTGGGAGTTAACAGTGTATAAAAGAGAAAAAATTGCATTTAGATTGCAGTGCTCAGGTAGCTCAGTTTATACAGCATTGGCATAGAAAGTCAAAGGTCCTGGGTTCGAACCCCAGTCTGAGCATATATTTTTCTCTTCAGTGTGTTAAGAAAAATGTTTACCTGAACCAGAAGTTGAACCAAGACCTCCAGCTGTATGTGCTGGTGTCCTAACCTTGAGCTTTCCAGGCATCTCCCTGCCCAACCACTAATTTCTCTCTATAATCCCCATGCTCCAGTAGTAGTAGTGCTGGAATGTTATTAGAATAGAATATTCCAGTTCTTTAAAATTTTAAATTAAAATGCTTTGTACCTGACCTCACATCCAGTATTCTAATAATTGGAAGAGGTGAGGTATAAAACATTTAAATTTAAATCTTAAATTAAACCTCATAGTCATTTTTCCTATAAAAGTTAAATTCCAGTTCTTTCTTCAATTTCCTGGTAAGTGGTATGATCTTGTGCTTAGTTTCTGGTAATGGTATGAAGATGCCATCTGCTGGCTTGTGTTTGTTTGCAGATGACCACCTTCACTTGTTTCTCAACAGCTGTGAATACCAAATAACGAAAACAAAAGAAACTCTAGAGAACTACTACACACTGCGCACAAGCTCTACTGAAGTGTTCGGCAATAGAAACCCCCTCCTGCCCGAGATACAGGCTTTCCTCAACATATGGTAAGTGTCTATTTAATGCTCAGGATTTGACAATAAAGTCATTTTTCCTTCCAGCTTCGCTACAATGTCTGAAACTTGGCATGATTTTTTAAATAAGAAGAAAAATATGAAGTGAGTGATAAAAATTCTACCTAAATGATTTTAAGTGTTTGACATTCCCTCTTCCTATGCAGAGTACACAGTTGGAGAAAAATTAACGTCTGAATTGGGAATGTAACCCTGGACCTGTGACTCTGTACGTCAGTGTGTAGTCCATTCCCGGCAGAAATGCTAACATTTCTTTCCACTTGTTCAATTCTCTTTATGTCCGAAGGTAGATAGCTGGACCTATTAACAATGCCATCAGAGAACTGCTATTCAAAGTATTTTTAACGAGAATATGTAATGGACCGCACACCGATGTGCAGATTGGAGGTCCAGGGTTTGATTCCCAGTTCAGATGTTAATTTTTCTTTAAAACAAAAAACAGGAAATCATCACTAAATCAAATTGAAACCAGAATTTAACTAGAGAGAAAATTTTATCATCCATCCATAGTAATTCTGCCCGAGGGCAGGTCTTTCACTGCAATCATAGCATTTTCATACTATGCTTTGCAGCTTTACTAGGGAATTATAGGTGTGGTAGCTTCCTGTTGCTTTCCACACTGGTGAAGGATGATGATGATGATGGCCGAATGATTTTCGGGGACCGTTGGGCCATAAGCTTCCTGACATTTGTCTTACAAGTGAGGAAAAACCCCGAAGAAAACCTCACCCAGGAGTCTGTCCAGATCGGGAATCAAACCCGGGCCCACTGCGTGACAAGGCAGCACGCTACCTTGAGACCACAGCGGTGGACAATTTTATCATAATATTTCAAATTTGAACGTTGAAAGGATTGATAAATTTTGTTCAAACGGCAAATTTTTTGAGGCTTGGGTTTTTTATAAGATGTAAATTTATGGAGAGAGACCCAGAGCTTTACTTCCCTTTCCAAAGAGAGTCTGGCTGGGTTTAAACCCACAGAATATAAGACCTCTAAGCAAAATTCATCAGTCATTTAAGAGTTTACACAAAACTTATGATGGGGATCAAAATTAAGAAGTTTTAAAATTAATAACATTAAAACACAGCTGTTCCTGTCTTCAGCCATATTTATGACCAGAAACCAGAAGTTTAGGCATAATAAATCCTTAAAATAGGCAGGCAAAAAGGCATTATAAATAGCTAAAATAGGCAATAAAAGGCAATTTGAAAAACTTACAAATTCAGATTTTCAACTTGATGTTGCAATTACTGTTGGAAGCAAAGAAATGTTCTTCCCAGTAGCCTTGGAAAGTGCATTTTTGTGTTTGATTGTACTGATATGTTACGATATAAAAGTTTCTTTTCGTAGTTCACTGCTGCTCGCATATTTTCATGTGAGTATGTTACCGTCAGTACAAAATATGTCTGATCCAAAAGTACTAACGTAACTTTGCATTTTACTACGTAAAGGAACACTGAATTTAGGCATCTTGCTGCTAGCTACAATAACATCGCAATGAAAACTGAAAAAAAAAAAAAAAATTAAGTTAGACCTGCACTCATTGTTGCCTTTTCAAATAAACATGTGCAGTAATTAAAATGATTTCTGCTATTTATATTTTTTTTATTTTGCACGGCAGCACTCATTGTTGTGAAGAGAATAATTATGAACTGACTGAAAGACAATAATATACATTCGGTGAAATCACTTTCGTTGTAACGGTTATAGAAATAAAATGCCTGTAGGCAATTTTTAATAGTGAATTAATAAACAATAGAAATGGATTATTTACGGAGAAGTGCCAGAAAGTCTAGATTAGAACATGTCACAAATAAGGAAATTAGAAACATAATGGAAGCAGAAGAAAGCATAATTGAAAGAATTGAGGAGAAGGAAGTAAAGTGGTTAGGACATGTCTTAAGAATGCAAGATGAGCGATGGCCAAAGCAACTATATGAATGGCATCCGAACAGAAAGAAGAAAAGAGGGAGACCAAGGTTAACATGGAAGGAAAACATGAAGACAGTAATGCAAGCTAGAGGGCTAACCATCGAAGATGCCCAAGACCGTAGGCTTTGGAAGTTTGGCACGGGAAGACGGCAGCAGCTGTAAAAACCCGAAGATAGATAGATAGATAAACAATAGATAAATAATCAAATAAAGGCAAAAAAAAGCATTTATTTTGTGAATTAGGCATTTATATTTAAAAAGGCAACCTAAAACTGTGGCATTTGAATCACCGAGGTATAATTCATACAGATGCACTTTCAAATTGAAGATAGATTTAACACCATTGGACGTCAGTTGTGAACGTGAACAGCATTGAGAATGTCACAAATAGAGTGACAAAATCCGGATCGCGAGGGAGTTAAGAAGTATGAGGTGAGTCAAGAAACAACTCAACAAAATTAAAATAAACCTCATAGTGTTATTAATAGTGAGTGGAGAACATATTTTAATCGACTCACCTCATACATTTTCAAACTTCTTTGATACCGACGGTTTCAGACAATATCATGTCCTTCATCAGTCATGGCGTCCACTGATGAAATTCCGTGATTGTTGATTTCTTTAGTGACATCACCTCTTGTGCTGCCAGCTTTCATTGGGATTATAAACTTTGTAATTAAATTTTTATCCACCGGAATATCGAAATTCATAGATCGATATTTATTCTTCTGAATGAATATCATTTTCCAAATTGTCAATTCCAACGGTTTATCCAACTGTTTTAAAAGTTTCGCCTCTTTTTCAATTTTATGATGTTCTAGTAAACTATGTGCAGCAATTGCTGATTTTTCAATTTCACAATTTTTAATATTTCTAAAATGTTCTTTAGTGCGTGTTTCTAAATTCCTTTTTGTTTTTCCTATGTATACTTTGCTACAATCATTACCTGCCTACATAACTTAATAGATTTAACACATTTAAAAAGGCATTCTGCCAAAGTTCTGCTCTCTGTTCCCAAAACCGCAGTCCTGTGCTGTGAAGAACACAGAGTTTATGAGGGGAGATGATGTACAACTTTTATTTCATTTTTAATTTTAATTTTATTAACCTGAGATGTTAAATGAAACTATAAACATGCATGCAGCCACTTGGTGCCTCTGGAGGAGACGACGCCGGAAGGATACCGGGTGAAGTTGTACCGGCTGTGTGACTACGAATCTAGCAAGTTTGAGTTTGTGACCGGCGTCAAGATGTTCTGTATGTTTAACGACATGAGACTCGCAGAAGATGGACTGCAGCCAGGGTACGTGGTGGTGTTGGACATGAAGGGCATGACACTGGGGCATGTCAGCAAGCTCAACATCTCAGCCATCAGGACGCTCATGCTCTACATTCAGGTAGATGTCATCTGTTTTTACACGCTTTAAATTAGCTTGACCTGTATCTATCTATCAATGTAACGGAATCTCTCAACGCGATTTTCACCCACTTAAAATCATTGGATCGACTTGAAACTTTGTATACTTGTAAAGGACCCGTGACAATACAATAATTTCATATTTATTTTCTAAAATCCTGGCCACAGTCATCAGAAAATAAAAAAAAGTCTCTTTGTATCTATGTAACAGAATTTTTGAACACGATTTTCACCCACTTAGAAATATTGGATCAACTTGAAACGTTGTATACTTGTAAAGGGCCCGTGACAATGCAATATTTTCATATTTTGTTTCTAAAATCCTGGCCAGAATCGTCAGATAATTAAAAAAAGTGTCTTTGTATCTATGTTACGGAATCTTTGAACACGATGTTCACCCACTTAGAAACATTGGATCGACTTGAAACTTTGTATACTTGTAAAGGGCCCGTGACAATGCAATATTTTCATATTTTGTTTCTAAAATCCTGGCCAGAATCGTCAGATAATTAAAAAAAGTGTCTTTGTATCTATGTTACGGAATCTTTGAACACGATGTTCACCCACTTAGAAACATTGGATCGACTTGAAACTTTGTATACTTGTAAAGGGCCCGTGACAATGCAATATTTTCATATTTTGTTTCTAAAATCCTGGCCAGAATCGTCAGATAATTAAAAAAAGTGTCTTTGTATCTATGTTACGGAATCTTTGAACACGATGTTCACCCACTTAGAAACATTGGATCGACTTGAAACTTTGTATACTTGTAAAGGGCCCGTGACAATGCAATATTTTCATATTTTGTTTCTAAAATCCTGGCCAGAATCGTCAGATAATTAAAAAAAGTGTCTTTGTATCTATGTTACGGAATCTTTGAACACGATGTTCACCCACTTAGAAACATTGGATCGACTTGAAACGTTGTATACTTGTAAAGGGCCCGTGACAATGCAATATTTTCATATTTTGTTTCTAAAATCCTGGCCAGAATCGTCAGATAATTAAAAAAAGTGTCTTTGTATCTATGTTACGGAATCTTTGAACACGATGTTCACCCACTTAGAAACATTGGATCGACTTGAAACTTTGTATACTTATGAAGGACCCGTGACAATATAATAATTTCATATTTTGTTTCTAAAATTCTGGCCAGAATCATCAGAAAATCAAAAAAATGAAAACTTGTATAGGCCTAATTGGTTGCGGCCTTGTCGACTTTTTAGTCAATCGTTGTAAGAGCTCAGTTGGTAGAGCGGTTAACTCTAGTGGTATATAATTTCACTAATCCATAGGTCGCTGGTTCAAATCCGGCTGGGAGGTTTTTTTTAGCTCATACTACAATAGTATCGAATTTAAAGATATTTACATTTCTATCTTATTCTGTAAAATGTTAAAACTAAAAAATAAAAAATAAATAATAGTTTTAAAAAACTAAAACAACACGCTTTATTAGAAAACTGAACTAAAAAAATGTAAAATAATTTTAATTTCCAACACGCTTGGGATAAATAATTTTACCATCAAAAGCGTGAGGTGCTTTTTATGATTTTTATATTTCCTTCTTAGAGACTTTACTTTTACCAATATCTGTTTATTATCAAATATATTAATTGATAAAGTCCACCCCACGCTTTTGATGGTAAAATTATTTATCCCAAGCGTGTTGGAAATTAAAATTATTTTCCATTTTTTTAGTTCGGTTTTCTAATAAAGCGTGTTGTTTTAGCTTTTTAAACTATTATTTATTTAACTTAGTAGCATCACCAGCAGGTTAAATTGATTCTGATTTTATGATTGATCCCCATTCAAACCGCTCAGGACATGGGTGCTTCACTGTTGGGAAGTTTCTTACCCACACTAATTTATTTAGCACTTATTTTTCTACAGATGTCAAAGAGTGACATGTGGTTAGCACACCACCTCAGAGAGACATCTAGTAAGAAACTAGGGGATTCAATCTTAAATAATAAGTTTATTACTTCTCACCAAATACAACTAAACAACAAATTAATAAATGAGTTGGGGAAAATGTTTTAACATCTCACCTCACAAAGTTGCGTGTCTTCACGATACCGGTTTCAAAAGTATAGTATTACTTCCATCTTCAGTCAAATTCCAACTGTTGAAATTTCATCGTTAACATCATCTTCTGAACTGCCATCTGGTGTAGATTTTATGTACTTGGAGATTAAATTATTCTTGTTGGGGATAAAATCTACACGAGATGGCAGTTCAGAAGATGATGTTAATGTGGAATTTGACTGAAGATGGAAGTAATACTATACTTTTGAAACCGGTATCGTGAAGACACGAACTTTGTGAGGTGAGATGTTAAAACATTTTCTGCAACTCATTTATTAATGTAAATACCTCATAGTGTTTCCTCCCACTGTAAATTTAATTATGAACAACAAATGTTGTTGAAATTCATCGGAGAACATTTTGTTTAAACAACTCACCTCATAGAATTCATGTTTTTCATGATACCACGGTTTCAAACACATTCGTGTTCATAACTCCAACTGATGAAATTATTCGGCCATCAACTGTAGTTCTCATACAACACACAAACACATAAACATACACTCCTCTGTATATACAATACAAGAATATACCATCTGTATAAAATAGTCTGCTGAAGTGGTGTGTAAATTACACATTAATACCGTCTATCTACCCAGTGTGGAACTCAAAACATGTAAAGTGCAGTGGATGGCATTAGAACATTCATTTTGAATTGATGCATCACTTCAACAAAGATGTTATGATGATATTATTATATTTAATGGACTTTTTATCACCTTAGGCCATTAGCATCTGAGTGTGAAAAGGTGACAAATTTGTACAGAGGCCTCTTGTTTGAGGCTTGAGGTTGTTTTATGTGCTCAATACGAGTAAAATTCGTATCAAATTCCGTTGAGGTGAAGTCATATGATGAAAGTTACAAATTAAATTGTACCTGTTGGTAGGTGCCGTCGTCCTCAACTTTGTTAAAATATTGTATATAAAATTAACTGGAGCACTTTCGGAAGTTATCTTCCATCTTCTGCAGGTTGAGTTTCCGCTATTTGTCAGCAAGTCAGTTGCTGCTACAAACAGTTGGAGTAAACATCACCGTACACAACAACAACAAATAGTGGAAACTCAACCTGCAGAAGATGGAAGATAACTTCCGAAAGTGCTCCAGTTAATTTTATATACAATATATTAACAAAGTTGAGGACGACGGCACCTACCAACAGGTACAATTTATTTTTTAACTTTTATGCGCTGTAAGTCAATGACCCACTCCCACCTGAAGGTAACTCTACTATGAACAACTTTTTATTTTGAGTCTGTACTATCTTACCTCAATGTAATGTTGATTAAATTGAGGTAAGATAGTACAGACTCAAAGCAAAAACTTGATTAAAAGAACCTCAAAATATTACTTCCTAAAATAAAACATTAACTCTACTTTGAGTTCGTGGAGAGGCTTGTGTGGTCGTATCATCTTTAGAGCAATGCAGGCACTTGTAGGGCCGGACAGGTCAAAGGTGATGACCCTGTTGAAAGCAGATATCAAGATTGGTGATTGGATGTGAGCATATCTGCCTCACACCATAAAAAAATCAAGCCTAAGAGAATGCCTCAGAAAATGAAGACATTGTGAGGGAGGCTCAAAACAAACCCTCGTAGCCATCAGATTGAAAATTTTGCAATTAATTAAATTTAACAATTAAAATTTTAACCCTGCTGGGTATCGAATCTAGTGAGGAAGCAGTGTCTTAGAAAGTATTGTGTTGCAGGACTGCCACCCCGTGCGGTTGAAAGGTGTTCACATCATTAACACGATTCCTCTGATAGACAAGATCATGGCGCTGATGAGACCGTTCCTGAGAGCCCCACTGCTGGAGATGGTGAGTACATCGTCATCCTCTTATCGGAAGGTCTCTTCCTCCTTTTTAGCTCTTCCCACTCATATCCTCTTTCTTGTAAACTCTTCTTCACCTGATTAATCCATCTTTCTCATGGTCTATCTCGTGGTCATTTTCCTTGTATCTTGAGATTTAACAGTCTTCGTCTTTTCTTTCCCATTCTTTTTAAATGTCCAAACCATTTTAGTCGTATTTTTTTTATGTCTATTGTTAATATTTCTACATGTAATTTCTCCTGATTTTTTCATACCTTATTCTATCTCTCCTTGTTTTATGCACCATTCCACATAAGAATTTCGTTTCTGTAGCTTGGATTCTGCTCAAGTCCTTCTTTGTATATGTGCAAATCTCAGCTGCATGCGTTAGAACTGGTTTGAAATAAATTTTATACAGACGATTTTATTATTCATTTAACACTTCTCATCGAAGGATAAATTATATTTGAAGAGAAAAATTTTCGCCTAGACCGAGACTCGAACCTGGGACCCTTGGCTTTTCGGGCCAAGTGCTCTACCAACTGAGCTACCGAGGCGAGTTGCGATCTAGACGCAAATTTTCTCTTATATATACATTGTAATTCCCTCACGCCAAATGCTTGAAACCATAGCTTCTATCATTGCAAATGGCGGCTTCTTAGTTAAGAAGACATTTATTGGGAATTTAAAAATTTTTCTCTTCAAATATAATTTATCCTTCGATGAGAAGTGTTAAATGAATAATAAAGTCGTCAATAGAAGCCCTACTGGCTTTATAAAGTAGTGTTAATCTATTCATGCTACAATCATTTTTCAGTGCTAATTCAATGTTGAATTTTTTTAAACTTATTGTCTGCCATTGTAATGTGAACAGATGAAGTTCCACCCAACACACGAGGGTCTATCGAGCTACATGTCTCTCAGCTCTCTGCCTGCAGACTACGGAGGTCAGTCCGAGGCTACAGCTTCTGCTCATGGTCAGTATAGCAATCAATTCAAGTGAATTCATTCAATTTAAAAAAAAAAATACGTCCTAACTGGAATTTCAACCCAGAATCTCTAACTTTATACACTAATGCTCTACCACTGAGCCTCCAATCTAAACACAAATTTTTCTCTTATACATTTTAATTTCCAAATGCACCAAAGGTTTGTGAATTAAAATGGATGAGCGCCCTTGAAGGCCATTCTTTTTGATTTTTGTGAGGATATTTCCATGTTGTATTTTTTTGATATATCATTTAGTTTATATAGCATTCTTTGTAGTTCGTCCTCTGTTTTTGCTATTAAAATCTGGTCATCTGCAAAGGCTACTGTTTTTATTACTGTATTTCCTAAGTTAATTCCCCCAGTCGTCATCTGCTTCCATGATCTTATCATGTCATCAAAATAAATGTTAAAAAGAGTGGTTGATAGTGGACAACCTTGTCTAACTCCTCCTGTTATATGTATTGGTTCCCTTTGATTTATTTTTATTTTTGTTTTCTCATACATTTTCTTAATTACTGCTATCAAGTGTAGTGGAATTCCTTTTTCACTTTCAGTTTCATGGTAAATACTTGATACCTCACCTCATATCCAGTCTTCTAATTGTACTGCAGTTTCAAAGCCTTGGCAGCTTCATCTTCAGTAAATATCTCATCAACTGATGTTATGTCGATCAGAAGAACTATTTCTTCCTCCCTCTTTCTCTCTGAAGTAGAGGGAAAAAGTAGTAGTTCTTCTGATTGACATGACATCAGTCTATGTGATGTTTATATATTAAATTTGGGAATTTTTAACATCATGAGGTTCAATTAATAATAATTAAATGAATCGTGATTTCTTCTTACCTCATACTTCTATATTTTTTAAAACACAGCACTGCAGTATCGGCGACATGTTGTCGTCATCATCAGCTGTTTTCACGACTGTCAATTTTTTCCCTTTTGCCAGTAATTCTCTTGACTGCCATCTGTTGTTCTTTTGAAGGAATTACTCTTCAAACTGCCATCTGGTGTTATTTTGAATGAATCATTTTCTAAACTGCTATCTGTTGTATTTTTGAAGAACTTTGTAATCAAGCTCGGTTCGTCCGGAATCTCAAAGTTCATAGTTCTAGTATGGTTTTTTTGAATATATATTTTTTCCCAAACTGTTTAACAGTTTAACTGTTTGGGAAAAAATATATATTCAAAAAAACCATACTAGAACTATGAACTTTGAGATTCCGGACGAACCGAGCTTGATTACAAAGTTCTTCAAAAATACAACAGATAGCAGTTTAGAAAATGATTAATTCAAAATAACACCAGATGGCAGTTTGAAGAGTAATTCCTTCAAAAGAACAACAGATGGCAGTCAAGAGAATTACTGGCAAAAGGGAAAAAATTGACAGTCGTGAAAACAGCTGATGATGACGACAACATGTCGCCGATACTGCAGTGCTGTGTTTTAAAAAACATAGAAGTATGAGGTAAGAAGAAATCACGATTCATTTAATTATTACTATGTGATGTTACTGAAGATGAAGCTGCCAAGGCTTTGAAACTGCAGTATAATTAGAAGACTGGATGTGAGGTGAGGTATCAAGTATTTTAATTTAATCTTGTATCTTTGTCGTCTGACATATTTCAAAAATCTTTCCAGGAGAAACTAATATCTTACAACTAACTATCTCACTGGCACTATCAAAGCTGTAGGTTCATGGCCTCATGGATATATGCTGTCCATACATCTCTATCCTGAGGTAATGTTTTCCAGTCATCCTCTGTATAATATACTTACCTCAAATCATGGTTAATATTTTTATCTCTCCTCATTCTTGGTCTACCAACTGGGCATTTTTCTTCTGGTTTTCCTACAAAAACTTCCGTGTCCCTCTTTCATTCCCCATTCATGCCAAATGTACTGCACATCGCAGTCTACGGAACTTAACTGTTCATATTATATCTGGTTTTCTATAAAAATAATTTAGTTCACTGTCTTCTCAATTCACCTGTCTGTTCATCTCTCTTTAGTCCAAAAATGTTCCTAAGGACTTATATATTATAATTTTTGTTTCCCTGCATAATAATTGAAATCATAAATGTTTCCCCAGGCCATAAAAACATCTTTTTACCCTGAATAATTATGTTTCACTGTATTTTATTTGCAGCTAAACAGAAAGTGTTAATGGAGAAGTACTTGCAGTGGTACCAACTGGAAGAGAGCTTGAAGGTGGATGAGAGTAAACGCACTGGTAAAAAACATCCTTACTCTGAAATATCACAGGGAGCAGAGGGCTCTTTCCGCAAACTGGCCATCGACTGAGCTGCCCACTTGCTGTGTTGTGATTCTAAGATACAGGGTCTTTGAAAGTGATGATCGAAAATGTAGCAATGAGAACATATTTTTAACGACTCATCTTATATAATTTCAAATGTATTTGATACTGACAGTTTCAGACAATATCTTGTCCCTCTTCAGTCATGAGGGACAAGATATTGTCTGAAACCGTCGGTATCAAAGTCATTTGAAATTACATGAGGTGAGTCGTTAAAAATATGTTCTCCACTCACTATAAATGATATGACCTAATAATGTTTACTTCCCAATATTAATTTAAAATATATAATGAGAAATTAACATGAAGAGAAGAAAAAAGTTGCAGCAAAGAAGAAAGAAAAATTAATGAATTTTGAAATTCCTGGGGAAGTTGATTTGAAGTTTCAATTTTCTACCAACAGATGGAGTAAGAAGCAGTGCTTCTAGACGACAGAACAACTGTCGTGGAATTACTGAAGATGAAACTGACAAAGTTTTGAAATTGGTATAATTAGAAGACAAGGATGTGAGGCGAGGTGAAACAAATTTATTTAAAATTCTAAAATACACCTCATAGTTATATTAATAAATTTCAATAGGAAGCAACATTATGAGGTTCTTTTTAATACCAATGTGAGTTCATAGAAATATTAAAAATGGTGAAATTGAAAAATCAGCTATTGCAGCACATAGTTTATTGGAGAATCATAAAATTGAAAAAGAAGCCCAACTTTTAAAACATTTGGAAAAACCTGTAGAATTGACAATTTGGGAGAAGATATATATTCAGAAAAACAAATTTAGATCCATGAATTTCGAGATTCCTGATGAACGTGACCTCATCTCAAAATTCATCAAATCAACACCAGATGGCAACGTTATTGATGGAGATTCCAACAAAAATCTGGTAGTGATAATGTCGGTTGAAAATGAGAGAGATCCTTCTCTCAAAAACTAGTTCCCGTGTTTGAAGAAACATAAAATATGTTAAAAAATGACTCATTAATTTACCAATGTGAGTCTTTAACATCTTACCTCATAATTTAACTGAATTATAACTCATATTTTGTACCTCATAGTGATATTTCACATATAATTGAATTTTAGCTCAACTTTATTTTTATTTGTCATCCCTGTACTTTGGGACATAATTTTTAAACACCCTGTATAAGTTAACAGATTTTATAAATTTGTTGTGTTAAATAAAATAATCACAATGTAGTGAGTTGGAAATGTAAAGTTTTGATTAAAAAGTATATTTTTGTACAGAACTTTATTGGTGGTTAGGTTTGTGTTTTAGAGATACAAGACTCCATGCCTTCATGCACATAATCCCTGTCTTGTGTTAATATTTTCCCAATCTTTTCTTCTATAATTCAACTCCCTCAAATCATGGTTAACCTCATTCTACTGGGTTATTTCCCTGTGATTTTCCTACAAGAAATTTCTCTACTCCTGTTTTCTTTCTCGTACCACGTCACCTGCCCATCTCAGTCTACAAGACTTAACTGTTCTTATTACATCTGTTTCCTATAAAGATTTTGTAGCTCACTGTTATGTAGTCTTCTCCATTTGCCTATATATTTGTCCGTCTTTGGTCCGGAAGTTTTTCTAAGTGCTTAATCTCAAATACTCATAATCTTTTCTTCTCCCTTAAAGTAAGAGTCCACATTTTGCATGCATATAATATAAATGGAAGAATAACTGGCTTTATAAAGTATGTTAAATTCCCAATAAATGTCTTCTTAACTAAGAAGCTGCCATTTGCAAAGATAGAAACAAATGTTTCAAAGCATTTGGTGCGAGGGAATTACAATGTACATAAGAGAAAAATTTGCATCTAGATCGCAACTCGCCTCGGTAGCTCAGTTGGTAGAGCATTTGGCCCGGCAAGCCAAAGGTCCCGGGTTCGAGTCTCAGTCTAGGTCAAAATTTTTCTCTTCAAATATAATTATCCTTCAGTGAGAAGTGTTAAATTAATAATAAAGACATCAGTAGAAGCCCTACTGGCTTTATAAAGTAGTGTTAAATTCCCAATAAATGTCTTCTTAACTAAGAAGCCGCCATTTGCAAAGATAGAAACAAATCATATTTAAAGAGAAAAATTATACGCTCCCGGTCTGAGCGTATAATTTTTCTCTTTAAATATGATTTATCCATCATTGAGATGTATGAAATTAATAATAAAAACATAGAAACAAATTAACCTTTTTTTATATAGGAATTATCACTGTGAGGTTCAATTCAATATTAAATTAAAAGATTCTTACCTCTCCTCACATTATTCTGTTAAGTAGATCGCGATTTCAGGCCTATAGCAGGCCCATCTTCAGTACACTGTTGTTGACCGGTGTTATGTCGCTCGGAAGAACCACTTCTTCTTCCCTCTGTTGGTGGACCGATGAACCTCTTGATAAGTTCCCGCAAATTTTGACCTTATCAAGAGGTTCATCGGTCCACCAACAGAGGGAAGAAGAAGTGGTTCTTCCGAGCGACATAACACCGGTCAACAACAGTGTACTGAAGATGGGCCTGCTATAGGCCTGAAATCGCGATCTACTTAACAGAATAATGTGAGGAGAGGTAAGAATCTTTTAATTATATTATTTTTGGTCTGGACATCTTACCTCAATATTAATGTTGATTTGTTCTTGGACATGTTTCAAAACAATTCTCTGTTTTATCTTCAGCTTTCCCAGACTGGGAAAGCTGAAGATAAAACAGAGAATTGTTTTGAAACATGTCCAAGAACAAATCAACATTAATATTGAGGTAAGATGTCCAGACCAAAAATAATATAATTAAAATAACCTCAAAATATAACTTCCTAAAATTAAATATTAAGAATCTTTTAATTTAATATAGAAACAAATGTTTTAAAGCATTTGGCACGAGGGAATTACAATGTATATAAGAGAAAAATTTGCATCTAGATCGCAACTCGCCTCAGTAGCTCAGTTGGTAGAGCATTTGGCCTGGCAAGCCAAAGGTCCCGGGTTCGAGTCTCAGTCTAGGTGAAAATTTTTCTCTTCAAATATAATTATCCTTCAGTGAGAAGTGTTAAATTAATAATAAAAACATCAACAGTTTTATATATTTTCAGTTTAACGTTTTTTGAGGTAAGTTGGGGTGACAAGAGTCCCTGTAATGTATAATACTATTTGTTTCCGGAGTTGAACCTATGTTTAAATTTTCCTGCATCTCATTCCTATTTGTAATTATTGTTCCTAGGTATTTCAATTCAGCCACTTCTTCAAAATTTCCCTCATTTGTCATTAGCTGTCCATTTCCATTATTTAATGAATTTCTACGTGTGACCATATATTTAGTTTTATTGATGTTTACTTCTATTGGTGACGGTGGACCAGTGGTTATGTTCCTTGCTTCTGGTCCCAAGGGTTGCAAGTTCAAACCCGGCCGGGATCAATGGATTTTTTTTTAGAATGGATAACCCCAATCCTCTGGGAGGGACTTTAAGCCATGGGTGCTGAGTCTGAAGATTTTGAGGCTCGTAAAAGATCTGCAAACCTGAATAAAAAGACCTTTGTGAAAAATTTACTGACATTCTTCATGCTACACTGTAGCTACTGATTCTCCGGCCTTGACATTTTCATGACAGTGTTGCCGATATGGATATTCAGTGGGAGTGACCGCTTTATTTATGCGGTTAGCAGACATACAGCCGACAACATCTCAGCAATTCCAAACCTTACTAGTGTGCTATAGCTGCATCAAGAGCAGTGATTGGTTGTGGCAAACGTTCACTCCCACTACAACCTTTCTCTTATTGGCAGTGGAGGGCGAGTTCTCCCTTTACTCCTCGCACAACCTAAACTTCAGAGCTGGAGAATCGGTGGCTCGGGTATAGTAGTATAATTTTTCTCTTTAAATATAATTTATCCATCAATGAGATGTATGAAATGAATAATAAAAAGATTGAAAGAAGCCATACTAGCTTTATAATGTAATGTAAAATTCTCAATTAAATGTCTTCTTAACAAAGAAGCCACCATTTGCAAGATAGAAACAAAGGTTTCATAGCATTTGGTGCATGGGAATTAACAGCGTATATAAGAGAGAAATTTGCAATTAGATTGGAGTTCATCAGATAGCTCACTTGGTAGAGCATTCAACTAGAGTGCAAAAGGTCCTGTGTTCAAACTCCAGTCTGAGCGTATAATTTTTCTCTTCAAATATAATACCGTAGTTGTCTACTAGATGTCTCATTGGATCGGTGCATTGATCGCTCACCATTCATGACATGTCTAGGAAAATAAGCATGACATAAATTAAATGATGTAGGTAGGAAATACTATGAGGGAGTCAAGAAATATGAGGTGAGTCAAAATACAACTTATAATCAAATAACTAAATTCATTTTGTCTAGTTACTCCTAACAAATGAGAGGTTAAGGTCCAATTATTGTGGATGTAGATATTTATTTTCAGGCCCAGTTTCTTAGTACTATTCAACATAATGTGGTATGTGCTACAACATTAGAATATACCAACAACCAACACAGTGAAGTAAACATAAGTTTTCCTTGTATTTAATGTCACCATATTATTAAGTTATGTAGGTAGGAAATAATACTATGAGGTTTATATTAATTTTGTTGAATTGTTTCTTGACTCACCTCATACTTCTTAACTCCCTGGCATATCTAGATTTCATCACTGTATTTGTGACATTCTTAATGCTGTTCACGTTCACAACTGACGTCCAATGGTCTCCTCTCCTGCAGACTGACCTCTGCCATCTGATGGCTGACCAACGAACTTCCAAATCAATCCCCTCTCCTTATCACCGGGTATTTCAAAATTCATAATTGTGTTTTTATTCTTGCATATGTAATTTTTTTTCCAAATTGTGACTTCCTTCAGTTTCTCCAATTGTTTAACTAAAATTAATTATTAAGGCTGTCAGGATTCTGGGAATAAAACTTTGAAGGGACGAGTGAGAGCTTGTTAAGAACGCCAAGCCCCACAAAGGCTGACGTGTCATTTATGGTGACGAAATATTTATGTTTATCATGCCTTTAATATCATTCTCTAATATTGTAAATTTACTTACAATTTTATTAGCTTGTAGTTAAATGCCGGCATGCGCTTCTCTGTCTAAATAAATTGAATATGATTTATAAATTTTTGTTTCACATGAACTCCTACACCTAATGGTTTTAGAACATAATAGAATGGCATAAAAACCATCTCCATGAAAAAAACATATGTGTACCAACTTTTTTTAGAATAGAATAGATTTATTTAGCCTGGTGGAGTTAAGGCCATGTGGCCTTCTCTTCCACTCACCAGGACAAACATATGTTACATATAAATACAAAAAATTACAATAATAGTCATACTAAACAATTATCTGTCAATCAAATGGTAAAGAGAAAAATTTATGCCTGAACCGGGAATCGAACCTTGAACCTTCAGCTTTCCGTGCTGATGCTCTTAACCATTGAGCTAATCAGCCTGGATTAGCTCAATGGTTAAGAGCATCAGCACGGAAAGCTGAAGGTTCGGGGGTCGATTCCTGGTTCAGGCATAAATTTTTCTCGTTACCATTTGATTACAATAATTTAGTTGTGTACTTTAATATACTTATTTCAATCATAGTAACAGCTTTAGCTTCTTAATATTAATTTAATTAACTATCTGTCAAATTGAATAATAATGAAAATAATGTCTAATAATACAATACAATTAAAATTAAACTAATGATAGAATGAATACAGAAAGGAATAATAGCTCGAATCTACTATACATAAAAAGAAAAGAAAGAAAAAAATACAAAGAAAATAATAAACTATAATGAATTAATCTATTGCTTATTATACAAGGCATTAGGTAAATATATTAACAAATCTTAAAACTATTTTTATTAAATAATGAAAAAACAAATTATTAATTTTTAAGAAGTAATATTAGTGAGTTGTTTCTGTTAATAATTTTATTTTCAATTTGTTTCTGAAAGATGGTAAAGTTTGACAGTCTCTGACATAGGGTGGAAGGGAATTCCATGTTCTAGCAAGAGAAACTGTAACTTTCAAAGCAATCAGTGAATAACTTTAGGAGATTTAAGATTTTAAACAAATGAACATTTACATAAAAATCAATTGAATTGTGAATTCTTCTTACCTCATACATCTATGTTATTTAACACAGAACTGCAGTATCGAGAGAGACATCACTCCATCGTCAGTTGTTATCACAACTGTCGATTCTTCATTATGCCAGTCATTTTCTAAACTACCATCTGGTGTTGATTTGAAGAACTTTGTAATCAAATTTTGTTTGTCTGGAAACTCAAAATTCATGATTCTCGGGAGTGATGTCTCTCGATACTGCAGTTCTGTGTTAAAAAACATAGATGTATGAGGTAAGAAGAATTCACGATTCAATTGATTTTTATTAAGAAAACCTCATAATGTTAAAATTCCCAAAATTATATATATATATATATATATATATATATATGAATAGAACATTTACATTTTTAATATTTTGGAATGAAAAATTAATGCCTGAATCAGGATTTGAATCCACATTTTTTTTTAAAATAATATTAATTGTCCGTCATTGCAAAGTTTAAATTTAAATTACATTAAGATTTAAGATTTTATTTAGGATCTATTTTGGATAAAAGTGAGAATTCAACTACAGAAATTGAAAGAAGAATATATATCATTGGTTTGTGAACTCAGTGCTTTGGAATAGAAATATAACATACAGAATGAAGAAAACTATATTTCAAGTTCTGTTACAAAGCATTTTATTATATGGGTCCGAAACCTGGACAGTAAGTAGAGAACAAGCTGTTAGCAGTAGAAATGGATTTTTGGAGGCGATCGACAAGAATTTCAAGAAGGGTTAAGGTCAGAAATAGCACAATAATGGAAATTATGCAAGTTGGAAAAAACATATTAAGAAAAATAGAAGAAAAACGTTTGAAATGGTATGGATACCTCATATGAATGGAAGAAGAGAGAATACCAAAGAAGATCCTTAATTGGAAAGCAAATGGAAGAGGCAGATCTAGAGAATGTTGGATGGATGGAGTGAGAAGAAGTATGGAAGCTAGAGATCTGAGGGAAGAAGATGCTTTAGACAGGAACCTCTGGCAACAAATCACTTTGGGTTGAAGGAGAAACACTATTGTGGAATGTTTCTAATTAAAAAAAAAAAGGTTTAAATTAGACTTCTTAGTGATTTTTGCTATATAATTTCAACGTTGAAATTTACATTTTTTTTATTTATATAGACAAGTAAATATCCGTATTATATGTGAAATAAAATATAAGTTAATTGGAAGAAAGTGCTATTTCTGAATGAGTGCATAATCTCTGAAGGTGAAATTTTGCAATTGCCTGAGTAATTGACCTGTTTGTATTATCAGAGATATCTGACAGCTAATTGAATTGTGTTATCAGTGGATGATAGATCTCATACAAAACACTTGAAGATATGATTGTGTTATTTAACTGTGATGTAAGTTGTAACCACACTCACACAAGATGCCACACAACTTCTTTAAGGAAGGAGTGTTCCAGCCTCCTGCTGGCCACGACAGCGACGTCAAACACCTGCATGAGTGGCTCAAGGGACAGCCACATCTGCCAGCTGTGTCAGGTATAAACACAACTTTTTATTGTTTTCATAACAAGTATGTGTGTGTGTAAGTTATGTAGGTAGGAAATAACACTATGAGGTTTTTTAATATTGTTTATTTTTTATTTCACTCACCTCATACTTCATAACTCCTCGCAAACCCAGGGTTTCGTCACATCATTAGTGACATTCTCAATGCTGTGTCACGTTCACAACTGACCTACAGGATAGAAGGCAGTCGGATGTCAGTTGTGAATGTGACACAGCATTGAGAATGTCACAAATGATGTGACGAAACCCTAGGTTTGTGAGGAGTTATGAAGTATGAGGTGAATGAAATAAAAAATAAACAATACTATGAGGTTTATTTTAATTTTGTTTAATTGTTTCTTGACTCACCTCATACTTCTTAACTCCCTCGCATATCTAGATTTCGTCACTGCATTTGTGACATTCTCAATGCTGTTCATGTTCACAAATGCAGTGACGAAATCTAGATATGCAAGGGAGTTAAGAAGTATGAGGTGAGTCAAGAAACAACTAAACAGAACTGTGTGTTTGTATACACAAGGTTGCAATATCAATAAAACAAAAATTAACCCATTTTTTAATTAATGTGCAGACACATCAACTTTTAAGAGAAATGTTGTACAAACTAACTCACTGTGCAGACATAAGCTCTACCCTCAAATAATGTTTTCCAATCATCCACAGTATAATCTACTTTCCTCAAATCATGTTATTGTCCCATATTATTCTTGGTTGCTTACTTGACACTTTCCTTCTGGTTTTTTTAGATTTTCCAAGCCCCCGCTTTCCCCCCATGTGTCCTGCTCATCACAGTTTACAAAAATATATATACATATTTTTTTTTTTGCAAATGCCCCAGGTTGTCTTTCGACATTCCTGATGTTCTCTCCTGGCATGGCATACTTGTAACCCACTTCTGAGGTTGGGGCGCCTGGAAGGTGGGGTTATATTGCCCCGATGATATGATGGATGATGATGATAGTGGTGCGCCAGGAGAGTCCTTAATCCTAAGCTTAATCTAAGATGAATATGAATGATGATGATTGCAATGGCCATATGATTTCGGGGACCGTTTGGGCCTTAAGAGTTTTCCTGACATTTGTCTTACAGGTGAGGAAAAACCCCAATAAGAACCTCACCCAGAAAAACTGTCCCAACTGGGGATCGAACCTGGGCCCGCTGCGTGACAAGGCAGCATGCTACCTCGAGACCACAGCAGTGGACTAAGAAGACATATTTGGGAATTATACATTACATTATAAATGCCAGTATGGCTTTTTTTGATGTTTTAAATATTGTGTAACTGACAAATCAGTTTATTATATCTCGTTAATTTTTTTTTTTTGCATGTACATTAGATAGTGACTATCTATCAAACAGTTTAATTTATCTGCTTGTCTATATTTTATTATTAGTTTTGATTGTAATTAATATTATTATATTATCAATTTTAATCTTATAGATTTTAATCAATTGAGTTGGTGTTTACTTGATGAAAATCCATATTTATTAATTAAATAAAAATAAAACCTAGTTTTATTTGATTTTCATATTTATTAAGATATAATTCAGTGACAGCTGTTTCAGTACACTGTACCTTCTTCAGACATGTTAACAAATTATGAATTGTGTTCCAACTGATCTAAGCAACAATACAAGAATATTTATTTAAATACTGTCTTTAGATAGGAGGCCTTGAAATGTTAGAATTAATTGTGATTGCTATGTTCATATTATTCGTTTGTAAACATCTTAATGATGGACAAATTATATTTGAAAAGAAAAATATATGCCTAGACTGGGGTTTGACTGCCATTTGCAAAAAATTGTAGCAACAGCTCATAGCATTTGGGGTTAGGAAATTAACTATGTATAAGAGAAAAATACACATTTAGATTGGAGGCCTAGGTAGCTTACTTGGATAGAGCATTGACATAAAGTGATCCCACAACAGGCCCGGAGGCCCTTGGGGTAGTAGGAGGTTAAGGCTCCCACTTTTTCTAGACAATCAGCACTTTATGTCAGCAGGGTTGTCAGCCCTGCGTGACGGCCGCCTTTACCCCCAGAACAAGCGTCTGGTACTCATTTCTGTTAGAGGCTGAGTCGACCCCAGGGCCATAGTGCTGCCAGAGGGTTTGGGTCAGTTTAAAAATCCTGACCCCAACGGGACTTGAACCCTCGACCCTCTGGCTTGTAGCTCAGAGCATTGACATAGAGAGTCAAAGGTCCTGGGTTCAAACCCCAGTCTAGGCGTATATTTTTCTTTTCAAATATAATGTGATTGCTATGTTCTAATGTCCTGGTGAGTGGAAGAGAAGGCCATATGGTTTTAACTCTACCAATAGTACATTTCTCTCAAAGACAAAAAAATAAATAAAGCACTATCTTTCACAAATCCACAAAATAAAAAGTTCACAGAAGAGCTCCGATATGACCTTAATGTTAAAGTCTATAAAAAAAAAGTTGAAATGAATAAGGATTGTGTACTGCCGCCATTGACCTTGTCTTTATGTTTTGTTTGAGCTATTTTTGTGTTTGTCTGCAGATGAGCACCTTCACTTGTTTCTCAACAGCTGTGAATACCAAATAACAAGAACAAAAAGAAACTCTAGAGAACTACTATACATTGCGCACGAGTTCTCCTGAACTGTTCGGCAACAGAAACCCGCTCCTGCCCGAGATACAAGCTTTCCTCAACATATGGTAAGTGATCTCGTGTCCCAAAACACTGGCGAAGTTTTACTTGGTTGGGGAAGACAGGGATCTTAGATACTTTATAAAGGCTTTTAAAAATATTGACTTTTGCATTAAGTTAATTTCTACAAAAATAAAATGATTGTAAATCTAATTTAAAATTACTGTTGGGAAGTAAAATTTATGAGCTAACAATGTTTTTATTATTCATTTCATACATCTCAATGATGGATAAATCATATTTGAAGAGAAAAATTATATGTTCAGACCGGGACTCGAACCCAGGACCTTTAGCTTTCTAAGCCTATCCTCTACTGACCGATCCATCTGGGCGAGTTCAAATCTAAATGCAAATTTTTCTCTTATATACGTGCATCAAATGCTAAGAAACATTTGCTTCTATCCTGCAAATGGTGGCTTCTTTATTAAGAAGACATTTAATTGGGAATTTTACATTACATTATAAAGTCAGTAAGACTTCTTTTGATGTTTTTATTATTAATTTCATACATCTCAATGATGGATAAATCATATTTGAAGAGAAAAATTATATGCTCAGACTGGGACTCGAACCCAGGACCTTTGACTTTCTAGGCCAGTGCTCTACCGACTGAGCTATCTGGGCGAGTTTCAGTCTAAATGCAAATTTTTTTTCTTTTATACTGAGCCCAGAATGCTCAGTCGGTAGAACTACTGCTTCTTCCCTCAGTCGACAACAAAGTACTGAAGATGAAGCAGCCAAGACTTTGAAATTGTGATTTACTTAGAGGAGAGGTTTGAATTATTTTAATCATAAATTAAACCTCGTTGTGATTTATTCCTAAAAATGTTCGGTAGTTTTTAATTATTTTTTCCAGCAGCACTGCAGCCTGATTTGTGCCTTGGCTTCCCTCAAAATCCTTTTCCATCTCATCTCTTAGCCACCATTCCTCGATTCTCAACTTGCTCAGATCCTCCAAAATTCCATCCATCCAACAAAGTCACATTCCTTTTTCCTTCAAATTTATTTTACATGATTTTCTTGGGTCTCTCATGTACGTGCCTTGATCTTCGCAGTCTTGAAACTTTAATTGTTGTAACCACATGAGTAGAGTTATATTATGTTTCAGTGAACTTGTGTGGTTGAAATGGACGTCGCCTGAAGGCTACAGGGTGCTGCTGTATCGACTCACAGACTTTGACTCATCCAAGTTTGACTTTACAAATGGCGTGAAGATGTTCTGCATGTACAACGATGTGATGATCGCTGACAATGGTTTGTTTCCGGGTGCCATTGCCATACTCGACATGAAGGGACTCACTCTCGGACATGTCAGCCGACTGCACTTGACCTCGCTCAAGAAAATCCTCACCTACGTGCAGGTGACAGCACTCACCTCTTTTAAAATTTGTAATATTAATAAGTATATGTCTTCCTAGTGGTATTTTTCCTAAGGGTTTTCCAAATAAAACATTTGAAAATATTTCTACTGGAACTGGACAGTTTTACATTTTATAATAAACTAGCAGACGTTGTCTTGCCCGGACGATATAAGTTACTTTTTCACTGTAAAATTAATTAATTAAAAGTTGGAAAAAACTCCTCGCTGCCATCTGTTGTGGCTCAAGAAGCATGTATTATGACATCACATTGTAGTTGAGCAGAATATGTTGGTAATGCAGATGACTACAAATTTGACACAAAAAAGTTCCTATAACCCGATTGCAGAGCCATTTACTGGGTCCACTTGTGAATCTAAAACTTCCAGAGACCGACTCAAACAAACACAAACATTTTAATCAAAATAGGTGCAGATGTTTAGTCAATTTTTAACTTCAAATTTCAAGCAAACCTCCACTTCTAATTGCCAGATTTTGCTCATTTTTTGACAATTCCTACATCAGTTTATTTTAATAGCGCATACTGATATTTTATTTTAGGAAGTGATATTTTGAGGTTATTTTAATTAAATAATTTTTAATCAATTGAGTTGGTGTTTACTTGATGAAAATCCATATTTATTAATTAAATAAAAATAAAACATAGTTTTATTTGATTTTCATATTTATTAAGATATAATTCAGTGACAGCTGTTTCGGTACACTGTACCTTCTTCACACATGTTAACAAATTATGAATTGTGTTCCAACTGATCTAAGCAACAATACAACAATATTTATTTAAATTTAACAAAGGGGATTCATTCAAATCAAGTTGAGAATTTCTAGAAATTAATAAATTTAAAAGTAGTAAAAAACTGTTAAATTCTCAACTTGATTTGAATGAATCCCCTTTGTTAAATTTAAAAATTTAAATAAATATTGTTGTATTGTTGCTTAGATCAGTTGGAACACAATTCATAATTTGTTAACATGTCTGAAGAAGGTACAGTGTACCGAAACAGCTGTCACTGAATTATATAACAAATATGAAAATCAAATAAAACTATGTTTTATTTTTATTTAATTAATAAATTATTTTAGTCTAAGAATTAAATTAATGTTTTTATTACCTCAGCTCATATCCTTTTTCTTCTATACTGCAGTTTTGCAGCTTATCTCCATCGTCAGTAGCCTCTGGTCGACCGGTGTTATGTCATTTCATGGTGGTTTTCCTTTTAAAAGAAATGACATAACACCGGTCGACCAGAGGCTACTGACGATGGAGATAAGCCCCAAAACTGCAGTATAGAAGAAAAAGGATGTGAGGTGAGGTAATAAAAACATTAATTTTATTCTTAAATTAAACCTCATAGTGTTCTTTCCCTGTGAAAGTTACATATTTTTAGTCTGTTCACCTTACCTCAATATTGTGTTGATTTGTTGTTGAACATGTTTTGATTATATCATAATCATCGTCAGCATCTTGCCCAGAGATAAGATGAACAGACTAAAAATAATTTAATTAAGAACATACTGAGTTTCGTTGTGAAACATAAAAATTCTGACTGCTAGAGCGATTTTTAAATTTTCACTTCAGGTGAAATCCTATACCTAATGGTTTTAGAGGAACCAATTGAGAATCTAAGCCATCCAGGGACCCACTCAAATACACAAAAAATTTCACCAAAACCGGTCCAGTTGTATAGGAATTTTTTTAAATTTCAGATTTCAAGTAAACCCCCACTTCTAACTGTCAGATTTTGCTGATTTTTGGATAATACATACCTTGGGTTTATTTTAATACGATATTCCAAGTTTTGTTGTGAAACATCGAAAATTGCTATTTGAGTTTGTATTTTTTAACATTCTTACCTCATATGTTTATTTTGTTGGGCGATTGTTTCAAAGCTATTGCTCCATCTTCAGCTTGTTCACAAACTGGTTTTTTCTTTTCTTCAAGTTGTCGGCCCTGGATCTGTGTTCCAAAGAACTTGGTAATGAGGCTCCTTAACCAAGAATTTCAAAGTTCATAATTTTCTCCTTGTTCTTCTGTATATAGATTTTTTCCCATATTGTGAGTTCACTGGTATTTTCTAACTGTTTTAATAATTTTGTGTTTATATCTATTTTGTGTTTCTCTGTCCAAACATGAGCTGCTACTGCAGATTTTTCTACTTCTCCCTTTTTTACATTTCTTATGTATTATTTGGTTCTAATTCCTGGACAAAGGAGCCTCATTACCAAGTTCTTTGGAACACAGATCCAGGGCCAACAACTTGAAGAAAAGAAAAAACCAGTTTGTGAACAAGCTGAAGATGGAGCAATAGCTTTGAAACAATCGTCCAACAGAATAAACATATGAGGTAAGAATGTTAAACAATACAAACTCAAAAATTAAATTAAACCTCATAACATAACTTCCTAATGATTTAAAAAAAAATAAAAAAATTGCAATCGCTAGAGTGATTTTTAAATTTTTATTTCAGGTGAACTCCTACTCCTAATGATTTTAGAACATAATAGATAACAACTAAACACTCACAGCATCTGAAATTCTGTGTTTACAAATTTTCACGAAGAATAGTTGAACGGTTTAGAAGTGTATAAAGGACAGACATACATTCATTTTTATATATTTAGATTGTTATGTTTTGTTTGTTGCAGAATTGCCAACCTGTTGCTCTGAAAGCGATACACATTATCAACACTCCATCATTTATCGACAAAATCTTAATGTTGATAAAACCTTTTGTGAAGAGTGAATTCATGGACATGGTGAGTTGTGAGGTGATGTGTGTGTTTCGCATTTGTTAGTTGTCTTGTTTTGTACTTAAAATTATGTTTTGTCCGCAGCTCAATTTCCACAGCACGCACGAGGGGTTGTCCAGCCACATCTCGCTCAAAGCTCTTCCTCAGGACTATGGAGGCGACGACGAGCCTGCAGCAAAAATATATGGTCAGTATTCTGTTGACAGTAGGCCTTGTGCCACTTTACATAAGTGTGTTCCACGCACTCTACAGGATGCGGCATAAGTCGGTTAACCACTGCACATGGTTGCAAATTGGTTGAAACTCAGGTTTGAATACGGGACCTTCTGAATATAATCTCAATTCAAACACCAGTTTGAACCAATCTCATTTTTAATAATAATAACAAGAATTAATTTTGTAGAGTTGATTTTTGACTCACCTCATACTTCTTAACTCCCTCACAGATCTAGATTTCGTCACTGTATTTGTGACATTCTCAATGCTGTTCACGTTCTCATTGGACGTCAGTTGTGAATGTGAACAGCATTGAGAATGTCACAAATACTTACTTACTTACTCACTGGCACTATCGAACCCATAGGTTCATCGCCGCGCGGACATAAGCTCTCCATACATCCCTATCCTGAGCTAATGCTTTCCAATCATTCCCCGTACAATCTACTTCCCTCAAATCATAGTTAATGTTGTTCTCCCACCTCATTCTTGGTCTACCAACTGGGCGTTTTCCTTCTGGCTTTCCTAGAAGAAGTTTCCATGCACGTCTTTCATTCCCCATACGTCTATGAGACTTAACTGTTCTTATTATATCTGGCTTCCTATAAAGACCACGTAGTTCATTGTTATGTAGTCTTCTCCATTCACCTGTCTGTTCATCTGTCTTTGGTCCAAACATTTTCCTAAGAACTTTATTCTCAAATACTCGTAATCTCCTTTCCTCCCTTAAAGTAAGAGTCCATGTTTCGCACCCATATAATATAACTGGTAGAATAATAGTTTTATATATTTTCAGCTTAACGTTTTTTGAAAGGAGTTGGGACATCAAAAGTCTCTGCAATGCATAATAGCAAGCATTTCCAGAATTGAGCCTATGTTTAATTTCTTTGTGCATCTCATTCCTATTTGTGATTATTGTTCCTAGGTATTTGAATTCAGCCACTTCCTAAAAATTTCCCTCATTTGTCATTAGCTGTCCATTTCCATTATATAATGAATTTCTACGTGTGACCATATATTTAGTTTTACTGAATGTCACAAATACAGTGACGAAATCTAGATATGCAAGGGAGTTAAGAAGTATGAGGTGAGTCAAGAAACAACTCATCAAAATTAAAATAAACCTCATAGTGTTATTTCCTACCTACATAACTTAATAATAACAATAATTAATCGTTATCTCAATCAAAAAATTAATTTACTCAACTCGACATTTCAATTACCTTCTTCTTCTTCCTTCCAAGTATTAGGCCAAGGCCTGTTATGATCCTATAGAAAATTTTCCCTCCAGCATTTCATAGGACAGCCCAGAGATCTTCGTCCTCTTGGTATATAATTATAAACAGCTTTGGGGATCCAATTTGAACTCATTCTTTCAAGATGGTGTTTTCAATTTAGTTGGTACTGTTTAATATATTCCAAAATTGGCATAGTCTTCAATTCTTTTAAGATATCGGTGTTCCTGTTCGTATTGTCCATGCTTCACTACCATATCTTAATATGGTCTCAAAGAGGAATTTTCCATCCAGCGCTTTTTTGGACGTCCCAGCAAGAACCTTATAAAGTTGTAATCTTGTGTTCTTCTGTACTAAAGATGGTTTCATTATACTGTTAATTATCCCCATTGTTTTTGTAAAATTTGTGATTTTCTTTAATTTTTTATTAAACTAAAATACTTGATACCTCACCTCACATCCAGTCTTCTGACTATACTGCAGTTTCAAAGCCTGGCAGCTTCATCTTCAGTAATATCTAGTCGAGTGAAGTTATGTTGATCAGAAGAACTATTTCTGCCCAGAGGGAAGACATAACATCGCTCAACGAGACATTACTGAAGATGATGCTGCCAAGGCTTTGAAACTGCAGTATAGCTAGAAGACTGGATATGAGGTGAGGTATCAAGTGTTTTAATGTAAAAGGAGTTGACATTACAACATCGTGTTGTTGTGTTTTACAGCTAAACAAAGAGCCATAATGGAAAAAGACTACATCAAGTGGTTCCAATTGGAAGAGAGCTTGAAGGTGGATGAGAGTAAACGTACTGGTAAAAAGCATCCTTACTCTGAAATATCGCAGGGGGCAGAGGGCTCTTTCCGCAAACTGGCCATCGACTGAGCTGCCATCTGTGAGGAATAGGGTTGGAATATGTCCATAAAAACAGATGATACTTTCTTAAAAGTTAAATAACATTACAAGGTTAATAAATTAATGAGTCATTTTTACATCTTACCTCATATTTTATGTTTTCTTAAACACGGAAACTGCAGTTTTCAAAAGGTCAATCCCTTCCATTTTCAACAGCCACTATGACTACCAGATTTTCATTGGAATCTCCATCTCTAACGTTGCCATCTGGTGTTGATTTGATGAACTTCGAGATCAACACCAGATGGCAACGTTATCTTGAAGTTCGTCAAATCAACACCAGATGGCAATGTTATAGATGGAGATTCCAACAAAAATCCACATCCAAAAAAACAAAAAAGAAAAACTCATGAATTTTGAAACTCCCGCAAATTTTGACCTAATCCAGAGGTTCATCGGTCCACCGACAGAAGTAAGAAGGAAACCGCCAAGAAACGACATAACACCGGTCGACCAGAGGCTACTGACGATGGAGATAAGCTCCGAAACTGCAGTATAGAAGAAAAAAGATATGAGGTGAGGTAATAAAAACATTAATTTAATTATTAAATTAAACCTCATAGTGTTCTTTCCCTGTGAAAGTTAAATAAAAAAATCCGGTAGTCATAATGGCGGTTGAAAATGAAAGGGATTGACCTTTTGAAAACTCAGTTCCCGTGTTTAAGAAAACATAAACTATGAGGTAAGGTAAGAAATGACACATTCATTCATTCATTGAGGATACTTCCTGTTTGATCAACAAAACAATATACAGGGTGTAAATGAATTAAACTGAAGAAATGTATATTTTTATACATGAACTGGGGTCTTGCACAAAATATATCTGTTGTCAGTTGTTAAAGTTGTTTATATTTGCTACTCAAAATCCATATTCTTGTATTTTTCCTCATCTATTCTCATGTTCTGTTCCTGCGCTCAATTTTTTAATTCTCCAGATTTTTCCTGTTTCCCATTTTTTACATTCCTAAGATGTTCCTTCACTCTGGTTTTCAAATTTATTTTTGTTTTTTCTATGTAAAATTTATCATAAGTAATGCCACGAGTGATTTCCAATTTATCTAGAGAATTTGGAAATCAAGAGTGGCATTTGTTAGGACTATTTAACGAATAAAATTAAGCTGTTTACTCACAAATCATTATTTAACTATAGTTATTTTAAAATATTTATATATTTAATGTAAACAGCGATGTTTGAAAACAAATGAGAAGCGATAGGTACACTTCATTTGCTTCTTTTGTTTATCACTGCAACCAGATCATACTATTTATTGCCAAAGGAACGCAATATTGTAAGAATGCTCTCTAGTGGAGAAAAAATAAAATACATCAAACTGTATATTAATTCATTTCTGATGTCGTATGATGTAAATATGACAATTATATTTTTCTGGATTGTTACCTGGGAAAAAATACATTTAAGAAAGTGCAAACAGTGGTTTCTTTTTTTGGTGATATAATCAATTGCTACAAATGTTTTTATATTAACTCCCACATGCGGCATGTGTTGACATTCATGGACTATTTATACAATCTGGTAGCCGTATTTCTCACAGGCTCAGTCACTGCAGAATAATGATCAGACCTGTTCAGAATATTAAAAAGGAGGAGCTTTCTTTAATATGGTAATTATAACACTGATAAATATTTCGTGAAACACGACTCTGATTGGTTGTAAAACAGAAATCATTGAAATGTGATTGGCCATTGAGTCCCATTTGGGGCATGAGTTAAATAATCACATTAAAAAAACTAAGAAAGAAAAATTAACAATTTTTTTTTATTTTCGGGGAAGTTGATTTCATTGGTTCACCAACAGATGCAGTAGGAAGCAGTGCTCCTGGACGACAGAATATCGGTCGTGTAACTATTGTAGATGTAACCACTGAGGTTACAAAACCAGTCTAAATAGAAGAGGTGAGGTGTAAAGAATTTTACTTTTAACTTTGGACTAATTATTTTGTATTGTGTATAGTTATGAGTGTAAATTTCATAGTTAAATATGAGAAATAACATTATGAGGTTCTTAATTCAATGAATGAACGAGTCACTTCTTATCTTACCTCATAGTTTATGTTTTCTTAAACACGGGAACTGCAGTTTTCTAGAGGAATATCCCTCACATTTTCAATCGACATTATGACTACTGGATTTTTGTTGGAATATAATTGAAATATCAGCTATTGCAACACATAGTTTGTTGGAGAGTCATAAAATTGAAAAGAGGCCAAACTTCTAAAACATTTGGAATAACCTTTAGAATTGACAATTTGGAAGAAGATATATATTCAGAAGAACAAATTTAGATCCATGACTTTAGTTATATTTAAATTAATATTGGGAAGTAAACATTATGAGGTTATATCATTAATAGTGAGTCGAGAACATTTTTAACAACTTACCTCATATAATTTCAAATTTCTGTTCTCCACTCACTGTTAGATCCATGAATTTTGAAAGAAATAAGAAAAGGAAGTTATAAGAAAGGAACTAAATATTTTCAAACTTACAGACTGAATAATTAAATATAGGAATGACTGAAAAGAACATATTGATAGAATGCCAGAAGAAAGATTTCCAAAATTATTGCTAAATTATAAACCGCATGGAAGGAGAAATGTTGGGCGCCCACACAGAAGATGGTCTGAACAATTTTAACAATTCTAGCTTTCATGAAACCGGAACGAGCCAACAGGCTTAATCCCTGGATGATGATGATAATGATGATGATTTTTTAAATTCCCAATGAATGGGATCTGATCTCGAAGTTCATCAAATCAACACCAGATGGCAGCGTTATAGATGGAAATTCCAACAAAAATCCAGTTGTCATAATGTCAGTTGAAAATGGTAGGGATGTTCCTCTTGAAAACTGTAGTTCCTGTGTTTAAGAAAACATAAACTATGAGGTAAGATAAGAAATGACTCATTCATTGATTGAATGTAAATGCGTTGTGCAAGGAATGATAATGGAGGGAAGGCAGAAGTTGTACTGGGATGCAGCCTGCTCGTCTGTGACACATGAAACAGTACTACATAAGCACTGTGGAGTTTAATCCAGCTGTCAAATGCACAACCTCTTGTGCTCGAAGAAAAGTTTAACAGGATGTATACTCATTTTTGTGCGTAATAGGTTTCTAGGGAGCCAAATAACAAACACATTTTTTTAATGTCTTGACTTAGGCTTTCACGGCCGGAGTTGCTATGACGATCTTGAAGAAGATTTCCGGGCTGTAGGCCGTGGTCTTGAGGCTTGTAGTTCCCTGACATTTCGCCAGAGACTGCGTCCGGCATCCTCAAGACAACCCTTGAGGATGCCAAACGCAGTCTCTGGCGAAACGTCGGGGAACTTCAAGCCTCGAGACCACGGCCTACAGCCCGGAAATCTTCTTCAAGATCATCATAACATTTAAAAAAATATTTTTTGGGGGTTCAATATATTTTTTAGGTCTTTTATGGGGGTCCTCTATTAAGATTTTGTCAATTATAATTTTATCTTCACATTTAATGAGTTAATTTGGGTCAAAATAACATACATTTTTAAGAAACAAAATTTTTTGTGGGGGGGCATTTAATCCTTAAATTGGCAATGTATCCTGTAGGATACATCAATTGATTTAATTGATGCAATATTTTTAATAAAACAGAAGAAAACGCACAAATAGAAATTATTTAAATTTGTATTGAATTACACAATATACCTAATAATAACAGTTATACATGATTTTATTTTCACTGCGGTCCGTCACATTTAAATAACGACATGAGAATTTAGTGTCTTGTCAATTTAAGGTTTTATGCAAGGTTTCATATGATGAGTATCACTTACCTATGATTGTCCAAGAAATCAATTTTAAAGTTTTGTTCTTCTCCTGTGCAGTGTATTTTATTATGCTGGTATCTCCTAGACTATCATTCTTTATGCCTTGAAACTCTATTTAAAAATTCTATGGCACCAATAGTACAGGCTGGTACAGTGAGATGAAAAATGAAAAAAATAGTGACATTCGTTTAACTTTTTACAGGAATTAATCACTATGAGGTTTTAATTTATGATAAAATCAAATGTTTCCTACCTCTCCTCATACAAATCTTCTAAGTACATCGCGATTTCGAGACCATAACGGTCTCATCTTCACTACTTTTTTGGCGACTGATGTTACGTCAATCAGAAGAAACTCTTTTTCTTCCCTCTGTTGGTTTTGCATTTGAGTCTTAATATATGATACTTTTAGTCATAAATAAGTTTTTGCCCTTTAATTGAAGGTGCTATTGAAAGATTTCAGTTAAGACCTTGAAACTCTGAATATGATGCCACTGGTCACAGTGAGTTGGAGTTATTCCCGAAGCAAGAATAAATTAAACACCAAAGGTATCGTACATGATGCAGGTGGATTAAAATTTCTACATCATCATTGCTTGTACTATGGAGGTTTGAGAAGCTTTCTCAGTTAGAGTATAACAGGTACTGTTATAAAGTCATTGGGATCAAAAAATCCAAGGAAGAAGTCATTCAGGAGGGAATTTAAGCCATTGGTTCTATAAAATAATTCAAGCCTAAATTAGTGCCTCTGGGCACAATTTAATTGGCCTTCCCTATTCAAGTAATAGCTTAGTTGCCTTCTAGATGTCTCTTTGAGCCCTGATGTGTTAACATCTTACTTCCTAAATTCTGTAGGGAAATAAGCAAAACTAAAAATTAGTTTGGTCAAGAAACTCCCGAAGGAGAGCAACCATGTCTCCTGGAGGGTTGTACAGGGTATACACATATATTCATAAAGTAGTTCCGAGGGGAAAAAAAAAGAGATGCAAGCTGCATGGAATTTTCAAGCTGTAAAAAGTAATACATTTTTTCAATAGATTTCTTTTATTGGGCAAATGCTACGTTTTTCCAAAATATATGATTCTGGTTCCCGAACCATGGTTTGAAAAACGCTGAATAACTGAATTAGCGTTATTTCATCATAGTGGTATTTTTTTTACTAATGTTGATGGTACTGAATGTAATTGAATTTCAGGATAGCCAATGCTACCATACCACTTGTCCAAATGATGTTTTCCCGAGAATTTGAGAAAACTGTATATATTTCTTTATTTCTCTGCGAAAATATTAAATTTTATTCTTTGAAATTATATAAAGCATTACTTACTTACTCACTCACTGGCACTATCGCCCGTAGGTTCATGGCCGCGCGGACATACGCTCTCCATACACCCCTATCCTGAGCTAATGCTTTCCAATCATTCCCTGTATAATCTACTTCCCTCAAATCATAGTTAATGTTGGTCTCCCACCTCATTAAAGCATTATTTGTTTAAATTTTAATATGCTTCCTTATGTAGGATGTTTGATACATTTTTATTTAAGAGTGAATTTGAGCCATGGTCGTCAATACTTGACCTATTGCATTAAAATAAATTATAGTAAGATTGTTCATTATAATTTACGCTGCATAGTAGTTTAAATGAAGATATTTATTGAATTCCGTTATATTAATTTATAATGGCGTTGTAGGTATATTACATTCTCTGTTGTTGGCGGTTCTGGTACCATCTATCCCAATTGAGGATTTGTTGGGTGCGGCATGAAGTGTCAATATTTTGAGTTATATCTAGTTTTATTAATTGAATGTTGTATAATGAACAGTCAAACAATTAGTGTTTAATTTAATATGACTGTCAGTAGTGTATGTGAAGAGTCTGAAACTTTTGTGTGTAACTGGAACGAACTGAGATTACTTTTGAGGTTAAGGTTAGGACAGTCATTCAGCAATGTTTCCTATTAAAGATATTGTTTTAGCAAGAAAGCAGCACATAAAGTATTTCCAACGTTTTCTGCATATTCTTCCAGCACGTTTGTCATCATATGACTCCACGAGATTGACTATAGCGTTCTTTGCAATTTCTGGTTTAGACGTTTTAAATGCTTTGGATGTGCTAGATGAGAATAAACGAAAAGAGATAATTGAATGGATATACAGGTTACAAGTACTTCCAGATGGTTCAGGTAGGAAATGTAACAATAATTTAATATATTTGTAAGCTTAATTTTTGTTACTTTAGGATGTTGAAGTATCGTAGTTAAGGGAAGACAATTATGAAATTGGGGTAAGAGATAGGTCGTACTTGCTTAATACTGGCTTTCCACTTTACAGCAGTTTGCTCTTAATTCCTGCTTTCCAAAGATTCCTATCTTCCCATCGTCCTCCTTCCATACCCCTCTTCATCATGGCATCATATATTCCCATATATTCTACTTCTCCCCCTCTTCCTTCTGCCTGGCACCATCAAATCTGACACTTGTTTAGGTCACTGTTCATCTGACATCTGTTGTAATGCCCATACCACTGTAAAGCTCTCTTTGTCATCCTATTGATAATAGTTTTTTGTGCATCCAATTCTTGTCTAATAGGCCTATATGTATTTCTAATATGTTGTAGCCTAGATATTCTCATATTTCTCTGTAATCCATCCATTTCTGTCGCCAAGATTCTTTTCTGCATCTTTTCATTTATTGTCCAGCTTTCCGATCCATATGTAAGCATACTTTTGATTATTGTCTGTATAATCTCTTTTTTTGTTTTTCAGGTCAAATTTCTATTCCATAAAATACCATTCAGGGATCTAATCGCCTTCCTTGCATAATTTACTCTGTTAATAATATCTTTTTCACAAGTACCAGATTTATCTATTATAGATCCAAGATATTTAAATTCTTCAACACATTTAATTACCATATTATTTATTTGTAGGTCTTCTGAATTTGCTCCAATTATCATATATTCTGTTTTAATATAATTTATCTTCAATCCACCTACCTCAAATGCATCTATCAACTTTGTGATAATGTATTCTATATCTTCTTTATCTTGTCCTATTATAATCTGGTCATCAGCAAATAATAAATTGTGCAGTAAACGGTCATTAATATCGATTCCCATTCCCCTACATGACTTATTCCATTTCATTAATACATCTTCTAAAAATATATTGAACAATGTTGGTGACATCCCGTATCCTTGTCTTGATCCTTTTGTTATATAAAATTCTGAGGATACTCTATTTCCAACCTTAATACTTGCTTTACAATCACACATTCTTTTTATAAAATGTACCAGCTAATACCCGGCGTGCGCTGCTGCGCCTAAATAAATTAAAATTAATGTGTTTTATGTTTAGTTAAATAAGTGAAAAGAAAAAATTTATATCGTAATTATTTTTAGATGCCCCGTGCTGTTTACCCGGTGTTGTCCGGGAATCTACTCATCCCGATCTTTTTGGCATAAATGATCTGAAAGACAAAAATTAATGTATTTCTTATGATTAGTTGAATAAATAAAATGAAAAATAATTATAAATGTATATCGTAATTATTTTAAGATTCCCCGTGCTGATTACCCTGTGTTGTCCGGGAATCTACTTATCTCGATCTTCTTGGCATAAATGAGCTAAAAAACAAAATTTGTTATTGTGAGTTATCCGTAAAAGAATACACACCATGTGCTGCTATGCTTGCACAGGAATCTACGTACTTGTCTCGATCTTCTTGGCATCAATAAAAGACAAAAATGGTTATTGTGAGTTATCCGTAAGAGATAAACATATGCTGTCATGGACTTTTTTGTAGAGCTTTTTGAGATATTCAATTCTGTGTACATTAATTTTGTGTATTTGTCATGATTTAGGCAGCATAAGCCATTTAAGTGACCAAAGAGCAACTTTTTTCACGTTTTTCACTACAAAGGGCGATTTTTAAGGGTGTAGGAGTTGAGTATCACAACTCTCTTATAGCCTATGTTCATCCCGGAATCTCCTGAACATTTTGCAAAAAGCCCCATCACAATCGGATCAACAGAATGGCCGCGCATAAAGTAATATATTGTAGGTTGTAATAAAAAAAATTGGGGATTCTATGCCAGGAGTCCACCTACATTAGTGACTGTTCAAACAGAATAGTAAATTATTCCTTATGGTGTGCCATCTTTATCCATTAGTCTGTAAACTAATCTAGTGTAGATTAATTTGTCCATTTTTTATCCTAACTTGCACATTTTCTCGCCTAAGTTAATAAACTCCTGACATAGAATAAGCAAAATGATTATCTCTAAAATTCATCATCTTCCAAACAATTCTAAGGCTCAAAGTCTGTTATGGTTTCAGTTGACATTCTTGGTCCATCTCTCATTAGACTTCCCAAAGTTCTCTTCCCTTGTGGACGGTATTGAAGCATGACTTTTGGAAGTCTATTACAATTCGTTCATTACACATGAGTTTCCCATCGTAGCTGGTATTTATTTATAAACTGTGAGATAGGTTGTAATTGAAGTAATATTAATATTTAATTTTAGGAAGTGATATTTTGAGGTTATTTTACTTACTTACTCACTGGCACCATCGAACCCATAGGTTCATGGCCGCACGGACATAAGCGCTCCATACATCCATATCCTGAGCTAATGCTTTCCAATCATTCCCTGTATAATATACTTCCCTCAAATCATAGTTAATGTTATTCTCCCACCTCATTCTTGGTCTACCAACTGGGCATTTTCCCTCTGGCTTTCCTACAAGAAGCTTCCATGCACGTCTTTTATTCCCCATACGTGCAACATGTCCTGCCCATTGCAGTCATTCCTATTTGTGATTATTGTTCCTAGATATTTGAATTCAGCCACTTCCTAAAAATTTCTGTCATTTGTCATTAGCTGTCCATTTTCATTAAATAATGTATTTCCATGTGTGACCATATATTTAATTTTATTGATATTTACTTCCAGTCCCAATTTCTTAGTGTTACTCAATAGTGTGTGCATGTTGGCCTTTAGTATACCCTGCCTAATCTAATCTAAACTGACCTGAATACACATGACTGTAGCAGAAATGTGATTGAACATGTTGTCAACCATGTCACAAGCACAAATTATATCCAATAAGTATTTGATTTATGGTGAAATTAAATATTTCTTACCTCTCCTCATATAAATCTTCTAAGTAGATCACGGTTTCAAGACCACAATGGTCTCTTCTTCAACACTTTCTTGGCGATTGATGTTATGTTGATTGGAAGAAACTCTTCTTCTTCCCTCTGTTGGTTGAGCCAACTTAGAAGATTTATATGAGGAGAGGTAAGAAACATTTAATTTCACCATAAATTAAACCTCATAGTGATTAATTCCTATAAAAGTTAAATATTTGGTAGCTGCCAATTAATTTATTAGACTATTGCAAGATTCACGGACTGATACAACTTACTTGTGCATGTTTTCAACCTCTGAAACATGTCCAGTTGAGAGGATTATGTTCTCTGAAGTGCGGTGTGAAGTTATTTATCTCATAGCATCACTTCACTTCAACTTCATTTCATGAGTGGCCTAGAGTACAAGTGTGATTTGATTTTATTTTGCAGAGAAGGACGACTCGTGGAAAAGATGTGGATTTGAAGGATCGAGCACATTTATTTCACCTCGAGGTGAGACAAACTGCTCGACAATATATGAGTGTGGACATCTAGCCATGACGTACACAGGACTTGCAAGTTTAGTTATACTGGGAGACGACTTGTCAAGGATCAACAGAGCGGCCATCATAGAGGGAGTGAAGGCATTGCAGCAGGATGATGGCAGGTGGGTGCTTCTAGATTTAGTTACATTGTCTGACCAACGGATCTTTGCCTTGTAAGATAAGCAAACTGAACACTAATTCCTTTTCTGCCTTGGTAAATCATTTCCCTCTCTGCATTCCTATCTCTCTCTTTTCTGTCCTTCCCTTTCTCACCTCACATTACTAACAATTTTAAGGGACAGATAATTTGCACTCGCATTCCAGTGTTAACATGAAAACTGTAGCACAGAGTGGTAAAACAAATATTAAGCAAATAATAGAACTACTTAAATATGAAGAAGTCATTATTAAGTTATGTAGGTAGGAAATTACACTATGAGGTTTATTTTAATTTTGTTGAGTTGTTTCTTGACTCACCTCATACTTCTTAACTCCCTCGCAGATCTAGATTTCGTCACTGTATTTGTGACATTCTCAATGCTGTTCACGTACACATTGGGACGTCATTTGTGAACGTGAACAGCATTGAGAATGTCACAAATATAGTGATGAAATCTAGATCTGCAAGGGAGTTATTAAGTATGAGGTGAGTCAAGAAACAACTCAACAAAGTTAAAATGAAGAAGTAATAATTATTATTCATAAGTTACTTGTGGAAAATAACATTGTGAGGTTCTTCAATTAATTAATCAATTTTTACCCAGTCCACTGCTGTGGTCTTGAGGTAGCATGCAGCTGGCCAGGTCGGGACAAGTTTCATGGGTGAAGTTTTTTCGGGGTTTTTCCTCACCTGTAAGATAAATGTCAGGAAACTTTAAGGCCCAAACGGTCCCCAAACAACATCTGCCCATCATTATCAACAATATCATATTCACCTAATTAGCTTAAGTTTAGTTTAAGGCATCATTAATTACCGTCTCCATATCAATGGGACAGTGTAATCCTGCCTTCCAGGCGCCCCAACCTCAGAAATGGGTTACAAGTTTACCATGCCAGGAGAGAACACCAGGAATGTCGAAATGATAATCTGGGACATTTAAAAAAAAAATGTTACCTTGCCTCATACTTAATGTTTTTTAACATGGAAACTGCAGTTTTCTAGAGATGTCCCTCTCATCTTCAGCCAAAACCATCAGTCATGACCTCTTGAAAACTGCAGTTTCCATGTTAAAAAACATGAAGTATGAGGTAAGATAAGAATTGATTCCATCCATCCAATGGCTGATTGGCTCAAATTCGAGCTTTGGCCTCCCTTAACTTCTGCCTCCAATCATTTCTATGTTGTGCAGCAAGCGTCCAGTTGCGACACTTAAGTAGGTTTGCAGCATCTTCCTTAATACCATCCTCCCATCATTTTTTTGGTCTTCCAACTCGTCTATTCCCCATAAAACTTGCTGTAAGCACCTTTTTTGGTGCTCGGTCTGTTGAGAGCATTTGTACATGGCCAGACCATTCTAATTTGTTTAATTTAATACAGGTTCATTGTATTTGTCGTACAGTTCTTTGTTGTATTGTATTCTCCATTGACCATTAATATTTATTGATCCAAATATTTTCCTGATTACTTTTTTTTCAAAATTATTTAGGGCTACCTCTGATCTTTTAGTGAGGCTCCATGTCGCACTACCATAGGTCAAAACTGATCTTATTAAAACTTTATACAGGCTTCCCCCATCATGGCCTAATTATTTATCACGCCGCTTCATCAGACTATCCGACACACATAATCTTGACACTCGATCCTATCAGCACATTGTCCTTTATATCCCTCCTCATCACACTGTATATTATTCATTATCTTTTACGGTCTCACTTACCAAAACATGGAATTCCCTTCCGCCCTATGTCAGAGACTGTCAAATTATAACATCCTTCAAAAACAAATTAAAGAATTATTTAATAACAGACTAACTTGTACACCTCACTGATAGTATTCTTTTAACAATTAATACATTTAATTATCTATGAAAATAATATTAAGATTAACAAATATTTTCTTTTGTTTTGTTTTAAATATTGTACAAATGTAAAATTAGTTTTCTATATCTCATTATTTTTCTTTGTTTTATATATACATTAGACAGGGACACTTCAATATGTGTTGCTTGTATACATTTTATTATTAGTTTTAGTCTTAATTTTAACTAACATTAACTGGTTGTATTATAGATCGTAATATAATAGATATTATCTTTTTGATCAAAGTTTTATTTAGTATTTAATATTAGAGTTCATTGTGATTGTTATATTCTGATGTAATATATGTTTGTCCTGGTGAGTGGAAGAGAAGGCCACATGGTCTTAACTCCACCAGGCTAAATAAATAAATCTAAAATCTAAATCTATTTTAGTAGCTGAGTGTATGTTATTACTCTTCATTGTTTTATGAAGCGAGTAATAAACTTTGTTGGCCAGTTTCAGTCGTCTTTGTGTTGGCCGTTATTATCTGCAAGACGTGAGCCAAGATAGTTAAAATTTTTCACCATGTTAAAACCTAACTCTTTTATGCTATTAGATTGCTCTTCTGTGATTGGTTTAACACCTGTCTCTATCATAACTTTAAGAATTGATTCATTTTAAAGCTACTTTTAATTAGATTTAGTTTTTATTTTAGAAAGAAAAATTAACGCTCGGACTGGGATTCGAACCCCGGATCTCTGACTCTGCTCTGATAAGTAATAATTAACCTTATATTATTGAAGAGCCATGACACTGTATGGGGCAACGCCTCTACTTGCAAATGTTTGTGGCTGCTAGTGGGAATAGAGTGAGCACAGGCATTACTTTTATAAGAATGACGGCAGCGAGATCTGATGGTCCGATAATATTACGAGATAATTTGTTGAATATTAACTAAATGGCCATGGTGTGTTGTTACAGTTTCTGCGCAACTCTGGCTGGCAGCGAGAGCGACATGAGGTTTGTGTACTGTGCAGCCTGTGTGTGCTACATCCTGCGCGACTGGTCCGGCATCAACGTTGAGAAGACGTTCAGCTACATCATGAGGAGTATGGTGAGTTAAGGATAAAATATGTTGAAATTTATCGGAGAACATTTTTTGACAACTCACCTAATAAATTTCATGTTTTTCATGATACTGCAGTTTCAGACGATATCACCTCCATCTTCAGCCATAACTCTGACCAAATTCTTCAGACATCAAATCTTCTATTGCCACCATCTATGGATGTCCACCGCTGTGGTCTCGAGGTAGCGTGCTGCCTTGTCACGCAGCGGGCCCGGGTTCGATCCCCGGGTCGGAGCAGTTTTTCTGGGTGAGGTTTTTATCGGGGTTTTTCCTCACCTGTAAGACAAATGTCAGAAAAACTTTAAGGCCCAAATGGTCCCCGTAATCATATGGCCATCATCATCATCAATACCCTTATCATCATCATCATCATCCTTCACAGGTGTCCCACTTTGTGTAGCCTGCTGTTCGGCACATAAATCGCATCTCATTTGCTGTTATTCGGCTTTTCCGAGGCTTGGTTGAGACTTGAAAGCAAATGTAAATTTTTTCATCCAATGGGTTGCTGGCCCAGAGGGGTTCCCACTAATGTAGCATTTCCTCTACATTAACCTTTTGACCGCCGAGTTTCCATTTCGCCAGCTGGGCTGTGGGTGCCAGGTTTTTTAAATGTAAAGTACTACGCCATACTATATAATATAAACCTATATAAAGTATAATTTACTGTCTACATGTGATGCTAAACTCACTATTATACATTTATTTGTAAGTTAGGCGGTGTTGCTTCCACTTGTAAAGATCCCAGCGCGGTGTCTTCATTCAAATGTGTTATCACTATCACTAAAACATTTATCCCATTGAATACTTTTGATGGCATTATCACTAAACACTTATAATATTCAAATTGTTGAACATTTTTATGGTCCTGGGTTCGAATCCATTCCAGTCAAACAGCTGTTTTATGCCACGTGTTTCGTCTGGCACGACACACCCACCACTGTCACTCACACCCTGTCCATTTAGGTCTACATCACTTGCTTTACTATTTACAGGCTTAGATTGTAATAATATTCTCTTAGAAACAGGACTACTATCACATTTGTCAAACGAATAACCATTTGATGAACTGTTACTGTCACTCTCATCTTCTGATAAAACTGACACAATAAACTCACGTATTGTATTTTCGTCAACTTCGAGAAATGAATCACTGTGTCTCACAGCACGACCTACCCCTTGGCCAGGTATCTTTCCAACTAAAAATAAAATAAATAAAGAGAAAATCCTGAAATTGCAATAATCCATAGCCAAAAAAAAAAAAAGCCTTGAAACATGAATGTACACCCTCCTTTAGAAAACGCATTTACAACTAGCCTGTACCATTATTCTGTAAGGGATGTGCAAAGTATTGCTAAGAAAGGATGTGCAAACACAGCACGAAAAATAATTTTAGTTTATTGAAGTAAAAACTTCAGGAAAAAATATTTAAAATAATAAGATTGAAAACCGGAGCTTGCTGGGCGTGGCGTACCGTTGTACACACACTTTCACCGGCACACGCCGGGCATGGCGTTCAAAAGGTTAAGGTGATGTGGTTATACCACCAGTACGGTCCTCAGAGCCTCAGCAGGTTGAGATGATGTAATGCATGTCACTATCCCTTGCAACCCAATTTATGAGTTGAATTGTCAAAAAATATTTCTCTGATGAATTTCAATGATTTTACCTCGTAATGTTTACTTCACAACATTAATTTAATATAAAAATATGTCCTTAAATACAAAGGAGTCCTGCAAAACTGTGGTGAATAGAAGTCAGGGTGCATAATGAGTTGTTTTTGTTGCTTTTCAGTCATATGATTATGGCATAGCACAGGGTCCGGAGCTGGAATCTCACGGAGGAACAACTTTCTGCGCCGTGGCGACTGTGGCATTGATGGACCAGTTGGACACATGTTTCACACACAGACAGGTAACACTTACACATGATGCACAGTCCCTGCAGGCTGTGCTGTGCTGTGCTGCTGATAACTCATGTCTGTGCTTGTTTTACAGTTGGACGGGTTGAGAAGATGGGGACTGTTTCGGCAGGTCTCTGGTTTCCAAGGTCGTCCAAACAAGTCTGTTGACACTTGTTATTCCTTCTGGCTGGGAGCTGTTCTTAAGGTACACATCCTCACTATAACAGATTGAATCTGTGATGCAGCTTTTTTAAATTCCTTCGTAAACTCCTGTCAAATTTTATTTTTATGGTTTCATTTTTCAAATTATTTCCCACCGTTTACAACGTATTTCACATTTTTTTCTAACGATTATTTCAACATATTTATTATAAGTAATGCCACGAGTGATTTCCAAATTATCGATAAATTCATGACTCATGAAGTGAGGAGTAAATTTATCTAGAAGATTTGAAAATCAAGAGTGGCATTTGTTAGGACTATTTAACTAATAAAATTATGCTGTTTACTCACAAATCATTGTTTAACTATAGTTATTTTAAAATATTTATATATTTAATGTAAACGGCAATGTTTGAAAACAAATCAGAAATGTGAGGTTATGTTCATTCACTGCTGCTTGATCATATTATTTATTGCCAAATAAGATCGCAATATTGTAAGAGTGCACCCAAGCGGAGAAATAATGGGTTATTCATTAATGTTTTTAGTAAACAACTCAGTAAAATCAAGGAATCTTTTCATTATTTGCTATATTCAATGTATTTGTTGGAGAAAAATAATGGTTTAACCTGTTCAGAACATTAAAAAGTAGGAGCTTCTTTATCACAAAAGCAGGAGCTGATAAAGAGAAATCGATAAAGAGTGAGGTGAAACACGACTGTCATTGGTTGTAAAACAACATTCACTGAAACATGATTGGTCATTGACTAGCATTTGTGGCATGAGTTAAATAGTCTATGATATTTAACTACATGTTTGTATTGGAGTACAATAAATTAGTTGTAACCGTTTAGTAGTAGGCACCACATGTGGTGGTTACGTCACCCATTGAGAGAAAGTAGGTATAGGAAGGAAGGAGAAATGAACCCCTAGGCCTCGAGTACTCTAATACCATCAGGGTCGAAAGAAACAAGAGGTCAGTCAAGGGAGACTGGATAGAAAAGTTGAAAGAGGGAATTGGTATGGGGAGGAGAAGTAATACCAATTCGGTCAAAAAAGAAAAACTCACCAAGCTGACCAGTGCTTGTTGGTGAGTAGTCCTTCCCTTTCGTTCATCATGCATAAGCATGATTACTAACAGCTGCACCACGAGAAGGTGAGGGATTGGACACTAGGTTACTGTCCAGGTCGGTTCCTTTAAGCCTTCGATGGAAGGAATTAAAGGGTCTCCTCTCTGTTAAAAACAGTAGCCTTTCCGCAGCTTAATAAATTAATAAATTGCAGAACCAAATCCTCCGTCTGATAACAGGAGCCGTTAAAACAACACCAATCACTGCCATGCAAATCTTAACAAATAACCCAAACATAGCATCTGAAATTGAGAAAACAGCAGTCACACAGTATGAAAAATTTTTAAGGCTACCCCATAATAACTGGACCCAAAGAAAACCACAAGTATGTTTAAAATCTCAGCAAAGCTTCCTAAGCATTGTACAAGAAATCAAACAGAAATTGCAACTTCCACATTCAAAAGAAAATATGCAGATGAGAAACAACCCTCTAGAATTTTTGGAAATCGAATATAACCTTCATTTAACAGAAGACATCAAGAAATCTGAAACTCCTCCATATATTTTAAAACAAATGTCACTGGAAATGATAAATCTAAGATACCCAGCTCCTGAATGGATACATATTTTTACAGATGGCTCCAGCCTACCAAATGATGGGGTGGCACTGGTGCTGGTGCAGTATGTCCACTTTTTTCCTTTTATCGTAAACTAAACACAAATTCAACAAACTTTGATGGCGAAATTCTAGCAATTTTCTTAAGTTTACAAAATCTTTTATATCACATCCAAAAATTTACAAAAGTTGTAATTCTATGTGACTCCAAAGCAGCCATTCTTGCTATAACACGAGACACAACACCCAAAAGCATCAAAATTATCGAATGTCACAAAATGATAAAACATTTATCCCGTCTACATAAAAAAGTTGTACTTCAATGGATTCCGGCCCATTGTGGAGTGACAGGCATTGAAATAGCCGATTTTCTAGCCAAGAAGGGTAGCAAAATTGTTTCAAACCCAACTTCTGCTCCAGTTTCCTTTCACTCTATCAAAAGAATTATCTCAAATAAATACATCAATAAACTTAGAGAAGAATACACCACCAAAACATCTGGAAAGGAATGGGAAAATCTACAAGCTTATGACATTACTACATTACAAAGAAAATCTGCAGTAGCAACATTCAGACTGCTAACGGGACATGACTGCTTGAATAAACACCTACACAGAATTGGCATAACAGATTCACCTAAATGCCCTTTTTGCAATTTAAATGAAGATATGGAAAGAAACCATCTCCTCCGTTGTCCAGCTTTTGTAGAAGAGACCAGCCTTTCTGCTAAATATTGGAGTGCAAGAGAGCGAATGATTTCATTATCAAGTGCTCGACATTAGATACCAACCAACCAACCAACCATATTTAACTACATACGTAGCATGAAGATGTGGCAGCCATATTAATTTTAACAACGAATATTATATGCAACAACAAAGACAGTTCCAGTGGAGCCAACATAGAGTATGTAGTAATTAACTCTATATATATATATATAATTAATTTAACACTTCTCACTGAAGGATAAATTATATTTGAAGAGAAAAATTATACACTCAGACTGGGGTTTGAACCCAGGACCTTTGGCTTTCTAGGACTATGCTCTACCACTGACCTACCTGAGAACTACAGTCTTCTTCTTCTTCTTCATCTTCTGCTTCATGAAATTAGTCCTTTTGACCTGTTTTCACATCAAGTGGGATTTAATGAATCTTCCCATCTACTAAATGGGCGTCCAACATTTCTATGTCCTATTGATTTGTACTTTAGTAACAGCTGAGGGATTCTATCTATAGGCATTTGTTAAATTGAAAATATTTAAGTCCTTCCTAATATCCTCACTTCTTTTCTTGTCCAAAATTGTCACATCTGCTACTGAACGTAGGAACTTCATTTCTGCAGTTTCTATTTTCCTTCTGTCTACATCTACTTCTAACTACAATCTAAACGCAAATATTTCTCTTCTACATTGTTAATTCCCGATCGCTGAATGCTATGGGCATTTGCTCAATCACGCTAATGGCAACATTTATCCTTCAGTGAGAAGTGTTAAATTAATAATAAAAACATCGAAAGAAGCGCTACTGGCTTTATAAAGTAGCGTTTAAATTCCTAATAAATGTCTCCTTAAACAAGAAGCAGTCATTTGTGTGATTGAGCAAATGTTTGTAGCATTCGGCGATTGGGAATTAACAATGCATAAGAGAAAAATTTGCATTTAGATTGGAGTAGCTGCAGAAATCAAGTTATTAAGATCTTTAGCAGGTTATACGCTTTATGACCACATGCGTAATGAAGCTCTCAACACACCAGCAATAACTGAAACCATTCAAAAATATCAAAATAATTGGCATGAACACCTTCTGAGAATGCCAAACAATAGACTACCTCTGCAGCTATTGAACTACAGACCCACAGGTCGAAGAGACCCAGGAAGACCTAAGAGGAGCTGGAGGGATCAATTTCTGTCCTGAAGCAGAACAGGCCAATGGCCTAATCCATGCCTGTAATTGATGATGAGCTCATAGCGTTTCCTCCCACTGTAATTTTAATTAAAAACACAAAAATGTGTTGGTCTACATTCAAAAAGGAATCTAAATACAAGATTAAAGGAACAGCTCAGAGAAATGTTAAAAATGGAGAAACAGAAAAATCTGCAATAGCTGCACATGCCTGGTCAGAAAAACATACAATAGAAACCAAAACAAAATTACTTAAACAATTGGAAAAACCGAAGGAACTCACAATTTGGGAAACAATTTACATATGCAAGAATAAAAACACAACTATGAATTTTGAAATACCCGGTGATAAGGAGAGGGGATTGATTTGGAAGTTCGTCGGTCAGCCATCAGATGGCGTGGAGGTCAGTCTGCAGGAGAGGAGACCATGGAACATCAGTTGTGAACGTGAACAGCATTGAGAATGTCACAAATACAGGGATGACATCTAGATCTGCGAGGGAGTTAAGAAGTATGAGGTGAGTCAAGAAACAACTCAACAAAATTCAATCGCCTGTTCATATTGCTGGACGATACAGTACATTACACAAAGACAGCCATTAGTGGGGGGAATCTAGCAAGAGCTTGGGAGAGGTGAAACGCCGTGTGCCCGTTAGGTTATAAATGAAGAACCCTGTATTTTTGTGGAATAGGGTTCAGGGGATGAGCTGATACACCTGTTAAAGTTTTATTGGAAAAATCACTATGAGGTTTAATTTAATCACCTCACATCCAGTCTTCTAATTATAGCAGTTTCAAAGCTTAGACAGCTTCATCTTCAGTAATATCTTGTCATTAATAGTGAGTGGAGAACATATTTTTAACGACTCACCTCATATAATTTCAAATTTCTTTGATACCGGCGGTTTCAGACAATATCTTGTCCCTCTTCAGTCATGGCTTCCACTGTTGAAATTCTCTGGTTGTTGATTTCTCTAAGGACATTACTTCTTGTGCTGCCATTTTTGGTTGGGATTATAAACTTTGTAATTCAATTTTTATCCATCGGAATATCGAAGTTCATAGATCGATATTTATTCTTCCGAATGAATATCTTTTCCCAAATTGTCAATTCCAACGGTTTAGAACTGAATGAATATCTTTTCCCAGTTCTAACCGTTGGAATTGACAATTTGGGAAAATATATTCATTCAGAAGAATAAATATTGATCTATGAACTTCGATATTCTGGTGGATAAAAATTTAATTACAAAGTTTATAATCCCAACCAAAAATGGCAGTACAAGAGGTGATGTCCTTAGAGAAATCAACAACCGGAGAATTTCATCAGTGGAAGCCATGACTGAAGAGGGACAAGATATTGTCTGAAACTGCCGGTATCAAAGAAATTTGAAATTATATGAGGTGAGTCGTTAAAAATATGTTCTCCACTCACTATTAATGATATAACCTCATAATGTTTACTTCCCAATATTAATTTAAACATCTTATCAACTGATGTTATGAAATGATTGAAGCTAAAGATGTTTAGAAGACTGGGTCCGAGGTGAGGTATAAACAATTTTAATTTAAATCTTGATGTACCTGTGTTTGCAGATACTTGGAGTTTTTGAGATGATAGACTACCAGGAGAACACAGAGTACATTTTGTCGACGCAGGATCCTATCACAGGTGGTTTGTCCAAGTGGGTGGACACTACGCCAGACCCTCTGCACACATACATGGGTGAGAAACCTGATTCTTTTATTTTAGAAACAAAAAGATGTTCAAACTGGAAGTCGAACCCCGGATCTCTGTACGTCACTGTGATAACAATTATGCCATTCAAACTTCCAATAGGAACGTCAAATTTCTTTCCACTTATATAATTCTCCTTCATCGCTATCAACAGTGCCATCTGACGACTTCCGTTGAAAGTATTTTTATTGAGAATTTAAACATTACTTTTTAACGGTAAAGCTTGATATGTTTTAAATGAACACAATCGGACGTTGTACAAACTTTTTCTTTCTAAAATAAAATGTTAATTTAAAACATAACATCAAAATCACATTCTTATTAATAAATTACAATAGGCAGGTCGATACCCTGTGTAGACGTCACCCTTGGGGCTTGTCCATTTGGAAAATCACTGAGAAACATTCGGCACCACACTATCCGAAACATGATGGCAGAAGCCTTGCGAGATTATGGATACACAGTTTATGAGGAAGTTCATGGTGTGACCACTAATGGGAGTAACAGACAAGTAGATATTATTGCATTTAGACCATCCTCTAAAATTGGTATGATATTAGATACCACAATCCGTTTTGATACTCATAGTGGCCAACCTGAGGAAGTTGACTCTCAAAAGAAAGCCATATATGAGCCAACAATTGACTATTACAAAGATAAATACCAATTTGATAAATCAATGGTAAAGAGAAATATTTTGTCTGAACCGGGAATCGAACCCTGAATCTTTAGCTTTCTGTGCTAATGCTCTGTCCACTGAGCTAATTCAGGCTTCATTCCCATCCGAGCACAAATCTTTCCTTTACCTTACTCTACTGGTCCCACATTCAATTGCAATGAATCATCATTCACAAATACACAATGAATGGCTTCTACCTGAAGAAGACCTGAAGGGACTCCACACAGCTATAGCATTATTTATTAAATTAATATTGAGAAGCTAAAGCTATTACTATGATAGAAATAAGTAAATTAATAAACACAATTAAATTATTGTAAATCAATGGTAAAGAGAAAGGATGGGAATGAAGCCTGGATTAGCTCAGTGGACAGAGCATTAGCACGGAAAGCTAAAGCTTCGGGGTTCGATTCCTGGTTCAGGCAAACATTTTTCTCTTTACCATTGATTTACAATAATTTAATTGTGTTCATTAATTTACTTATTTCTATCATAATAATAACTTTAGCTTCTCAATATTAATTTAATAAAACCAATTAGATAGTATAACTGTCACAGGATTGATGATCGGGGCAAGAGGTACTATACCAGGGTTCTTAACTAAATTTTGGAATTCCTTAGATATGGGCAGGGCGTATCTTTCTAAAATTGTCATCGCTGCCATTAGAGAATCAATTTCAATTTTAAGAAACCATCTTCACAAAATTTCTGCTTTATAGTATGTATACTTCAATTACAATTTGAAGTTTTTTAATGTATTTACAAAATGTATTTCATCAATTTTAAAAATTAATTGTCTGTATCACTTTGTCCTTGAGGCAATCCTCTAATGAGGAAAGTTTTATATAATAAGTAACATAATGAGGTTGTTCTTAATAAATAAGGAGAATCTGATAATAAATACTTGATGCTAGATTTAACATGACGGTGCTATGTCAAATGAAATATCAAATATTTAAGAGGTAAGATTCACTTAATTATTAACTACCTTCTTAGTTCAATACTCGTAAAATTCATATCAAATTCCGTCGAGGTGAAGTCTAATGATGAAAGTTAAAAAATTAAATTGTACCTGTTGGTAGGTGCCGTCGTCCTCAACTTTGTTAAAATATTGTATATAAAATTAACTGGAGCGCTTTCGGAAGTTATCTTCCATCTTCGGCAGGTTGAGCTTCCGCTACTCATTGTTTTTGTGTACGGTGATGTTTACTCCCACTGTTTGTAGCAGCAACTGACTTGTTTTTGACGATCTCGTAAAATGGGTTTGACTGGGGTGCGTTCTCATTAAAAAGTGAGGTGTTGTTTCCTTTATAATTTCGAGGTCTTCAAATATATTTATCCTAGCTGGTCTCCGTGGATTCAGTTCATGTTACCATGTTAATAGAATTGATCCAACATTGAGTGAACTCAATTGTAAATTGTTTTGTTTTTATGATGATCTTGAAGGAGATTTTCGGGCTGTAGCCGTGGTCGTGAGGCTTGTAGTTCCCGACGTTTCGCCAGAGACTACATCAAGGGTTGTCTTGAGGATGCCAGACGCAGTCTATGGTGAAATGTCGGGGAACTACAAGCCTCACGACCACGGTCTACAGTCCGGAAATCTTCTTCAAGATCATCATAGCAACTCCGGCCATGAAAGTCTACGTCAATACATGTTTTGTTTTTGTTTTAATACGCACAAATTCACTCATTTCCACTTGCTAGTTTTGAGAAAATAGCGATTTTATATTTATAGTTAAATAAGGAAATGATATTATGAGGTTCTTAATTCATAAATTAAATAGTCATTTTATAATTTACCCATCATTACAAAGCATAATTGAAGAGAAAAATTATACGTTCGAAACTGAACCCAGCATCTTGTGCACACTAGGCAAATGTTGTACCAAGTGACCTTTCTAAGCAATTCCAATCCAAACCCAAATCCTTTTCTTATATCATCATCATCATCATCATCATCACTCCAGGGATTAGGCAATTGCCCATTCCGACTTCATAATGTATCAGCCCAACGTCTTCTAGGTCTTCCAACATCACGTCTTCCTCTTGCTTGATAATTTCTTGCTAACAATGGATATCTCTCCTTACTCATTCCATCCATGTGATCAATCCATTTCTGTCTGTAATTCGTGACTTTTTCCAATAAAGGCTGTACTTTCAATTCTTCTCTTATATCCTGAAGCTTCTCAGTAAGATAAATGTCTCCTGGAAGCGTTACGAGCGCTTCGCAAGACAAGGATGGTGGAAGGGCTGCTTCCTCTGAGCCTCCAAACATGCTCCTCTGGGTATCCACCCCCCAAGAGAGGGCTGCTTCTTCCGTTCTTCAAGCCCTACAAGTTTAGCTGTGCTATTCCTTGTCGCCCTGTTGACCGTTGAAGACTTGACGAAGATGTGGCCGCCCAATATAGATACAGACGCCATTCCTTCGTTGTGAGCTATACTTAGTTCCCCTCGCCTCTTACCCACCAGCAAGATTAACCTAAGTCAATCTTCCCCAGTAGAGTCGTCTGGTTCATCGGGTACTAAGCCCCCCACCACGTCAAGGTGATAGCCCCTGGGGGGGTTCTCTTATATACACTGTTAATTCACGTGCACCAAATGCTATGAAACCTTTGCTTCTATCTTGCAAATGGTGGCTTCTTTAATAAGAAGACATTTATTTGGGAATTTTACATTACATTATAAAGCCAGTACGGCTTCTTTCAATCTTTTTTATTATTTATTTCATACATTTCAATGATGGACAAATTATATTTGAAGAGAAAAATTATACTCTCAGACTGGGGTTTGAACCCAAGACCATTTGCATACTACGTGAATGCTCTACCAAGTGAGCTATCTGAGCAACTCCAATCCAAACCCAAATTCATCTCTTATATACGCTGTTATTTATAATGCATGCTTATTTTAGCAGACATAGATACACAAATGTGGGGCTCGCTGTACCATAGTGGTTAAGGCACTGCACAGCAAGCCAGAAGGTAGAAGGTTCAAGTCCCAGTAGGACCAGGATTTTTAATCTGACCCAAAATCTTCTGGCGGCACTATGACCCTGGGGTCGACACAGCCTCTAATGGAACCTGGCTGTCATCAAGTGCCGATTATCCAGAAAAAAGTAGGAGCCTTAAACTTCTACTACCCCTGAATGGGAGCACTTTACCTTTATTTTTACAATAAGAAAACTGATCCTTCCGGGAAATTCTCGTATAAGACTTGAAAGCATAATAATAGTCCCTTCGATTGGTTGCCGGCCAAAGGAAGGCAAGACCAGTGATGGGGCTGCCATCTTATAGCCTCTGGTCAGGTTTTTCTGGAGAAGAAAAGAAAATATAGGAAAGAAGAAATGGAAGAAAGGAAAGACTCCCTAGCCCTTGGATAATTTTCTATAGGATCATAACAGGCCTTGGCCTAATACTTGGAAGGAAGAAGAAGAAGAAGAAGAAGAAGAAGAAGAAGAAGAAAACTGATACATTATTGATATTTTTTTTTCAATGTCACCATGTTGTCATTTTGACATTACGTTATTCTCTTCTGACATGGCGTTATTAAAACTCATTAATTATATAAACTCACTCAATTCCACTTGGTACTTTCTGAGAAAATAGTGTTTTTATAATTTAGCTATCTTATACAGCATGACCATTTTTGCAGATATTGATACATAAATGATGTGATGCTATAGGGGCACTAATGTGTTGTTAATATATAGAAAATTACTCAATTCCACTTGTTAGTTCCAGAGAAAATAGCGTTTTTATATGCTAGCTATCTTTATACAGGGTGGTAGGATAGTGTGAGTTTTGTTGAGCATGTATGTTGTGGTTGTGTTCAGGTCTATGTGGGCTGAGTTTAATGAAATACAGTGGGCTGCTGGAAGTGCATCCTGCTCTGAACATCACGAGACGAGCTCATCAACATCTGGACGAGCTGCACAAGTCATGGCACACCATGTAGGTTGTGTAGTGTTTGGTACAGAAACTGTTTGTCAACACAACACGTCGTACAGTGCGTTCCTGATGCGTTCGGAAAGATGTGAACAGAAACTAAGGCTCGTTTTACACTCGGACTCTGACCGGTGATTGTGGTGAACTTTCCTGGATCACACTGCAGATGTTACCAACTGATTAGTAGAAACATAGATACTAAATTTCGCTAGTCTTATGGTCCGAAAAGTACGGCAAAGTGAAAAAGGAATGTACAGCCTTTGAAGAAAATGATGGCGCAACTGTTGATGGTGTAAAAGTAAATTTTGAAGAGCGATTCACAGGAGTAAGTTGTTACACGTGCTGTCTCCTTTGAGGTCAAATCCTGTGGCGTAAGGGGTAAATCATATATTTATACCAATCGTTATTGAAACAATTTCAACAAATTAATTTATTAATTGAATTCCTAAGTTAAGAGAGTTATCAGATGACTGAAAGCAAGTAATGGTCTCTAAAACCAATCAATATACTTCTGATGCAGTGTTTGTATCGTTCGCTTCAGTAGAGCAGTCTGTAAGATGCTTTTTTGCGACGACGCAGGCCCAGGTTCGATCCTGGTCAGTAATTTTTTAATAACTTTATAATCAATTGAGTTGGTGTTTACTTGATGAAAATCCATATTTATTAATTAAATAAAAAAATAAAACTACGTTTTATTTATTTAATTAATAATAACTTTATTTTTATAATGCCTACACGTTACCAGGCTACATTATGTAAATAAATTTACATTTTTGGACCAAAGAGAGATGAACAGACAGGTGAATGGAGAAGACTACATAACAATGAACTACATGGTCTTTATAGGAAGCCAGATATAATAAGAACAGTTAAGTCTCGTAGACTGCGATGGCCAGGACATGTTGCACGTATGGGGAATGAAAGACTTGCATGGAAGCTTCTTGTAGGAAAGCCAGAGGGAAAACGCCCAGTTGGTAGACCAAGAATGAGGTGGGAGAATAACATTAACTATGATTTGAGGGAAGTAGATTATACAGGGAATGATTGGAAAACATTAGCTCAGGATAGGGATGTATGGAGAGCTTATATCCGTGCGGCCATGAACCTACGGGTTCGATAGTGCCAGTGAGTAAGTAAGTATATATATATATATATATATATATATATAGAGGGAAATTAATTAATTAAAGGAATCAGCTCATATAATAGCTATATATATATATATACAGGGTGTATCATAAAGGATGGCGCGAAGTTATATGGTTGAAAGTACACGATAATAGAAACAACAATGTCCCAGTAAACATGGATCCGCAAACGTACCGTTTGCGAGATAATTACGAATGTATGGTTACAAGCCGCGACTGAAGTCATTTTTTGTAACATCGTACTAGGTGATTATCTCATTTGGCCACACATTCTTCCACGAAAACCTAATGGACGGAGGTACCCTAGGTTTCTGCGGCGTTATCTTCCAGGATTGCTTGAGGATGTTTCCCTTCAGCAACGTCGGAGATTGTGGTACATGCATGATGGAGCTCCGGCATATTTTGCTGATGCTGTGAGACGGCATCTAACGTGCAGATACGGCCAAAAATGGATAGGTCGAGGCGGATCTGTACCTTGGCCTCCAAGATCACCTGATCTAAATCCTTTGGATTTTTATGTCTGGGGTCACCTCAAAAGCGAAGTGTACAGCACACCCGTTAACACGATTGAAGAACTGGAGCAGAGAGTTGTACATGCTTGTCAAAAATTCAGAAATGATCCAGGCGTTTTCGAAAGAATTCAACATTCATTGCAGAGACGAGCTCAGTATTGCATCTAGATGCAAGGAAGACACTTTAACATCTCCTTTAACAGGTAACCCATAAGTGAAGTGAACTGTGAAATGTGAACTAAATGAGATGAAAAATTAATAGTAAAGTCTAAATTCAAATAAATTTCTAGTAACTAGGACGATGTTTACAATGAAGTCAGTGGCGGCTTGTAACCATACATTCATAATTATCTCGTAAGCATCTCGTTTGCGGACCCATGTTTACTGGGACATTGTTGCTTCTATTATTGTGTACTTTCAACCGTATAAGTTTGCGCCATCCTTTATGATACACCCTGTATATATAACATGAATAACGATTGTAAACTCTCGTTACTTTGTTTAAAAAACACAAGGCATAACAAGATTGTTTATCTCCACTACTGATGTAAAACGCATCGATTAATTTAAATTAAGACAAGTTAATATGCAATTTCATTATACAAGTAAGTCCTGGAGTATTGCATCGCTTCATACAGACAGTTTCTAGCAGGGAACGGTTGTGGTCTAGTGGAAGGAGCTTCTGTTTCCCATGCAGGTCGCATGTTCGATCCTGCTGTCATGCTTTTTTTTTTCTCTCTCTCTCGTCCTCATCTCAATTAATTTTCTTTGTTTTGTTTCATTTTTTTTGCTTTGTTTTATTTACAGCATTTACCGCAGTTCTTATATACGCGAAATTATTTTCCATTGCACGACACACAACGAAATAGAATGGATTTTATGTCTATATTTATATAATAACTTATTGTACTCGTGCAAAATTTTCGATTTTTTAAGCCATTTTTCGAAAATTTTGTGCATTTTTTCGAATTTTCGAGTGCATCAAAATGTCCTTCATATTAAACTTAAAATAATGTATTTTCTCAAATAGTTGTATACTTGTGAACCAAACAACTGACCTCTGATCATGCGCAGTGGCTTCGTTCTCGGACTTGAAAATTACCTGTGCGCCAACAATTATTTCAAAGGCTGTACAACTTACTAATTTTGTTTTTTCTTTTTTCATTCATGCTCTTCTCGTTGAAATCAAACATACTCTTAGTTGTAATTTCTTGGCACGCATTCGTTTTCACCACTTTGTTGCTATAGTCATCGCTTTTGACAACTTTCTACTTCAGCTATAAAATCGTCCGCGTTAATCAAATTTAAACTCATTGCTACAATGGTGTACAGTAGAGAGTGATTCAGAAATATGGCTATACATTTGATCGCATGTTGTGCCGAAAATATTATTATTAAAGGAAATATGATGCTATCATTGGAAAGGGAATCCTTCAAATTACAACAATAGAACAAAACAAAATAAATCACTGTTCATGTGCAGCTTGGCGGGTTGATTTTTTGTGGGCTAGCGTCGAATGCCTCCACAATTCTCTTCGTTGTTTCTGCATCCGTGCTAATGCGAGGCTTTCCAGAAGGTTTGATTTTCTGCATCCTTCCCGTTTCCAGCAGTCGTTTTCTCCACTTCCCAACAGTCGACGGCTGCAATGCTACGTTAAACTCACGTCTTGCGGCCTCACGTTCATTAACATACATTATAGCCCATGCAGCAATTGTAATTTGCTGTTGCATATTCAACGCCATTTTGACTAATGACGTAAGTTCTACACTGTTTTGTTTTATTCCATTGTTGTAATTTGAATAAATACCTTTCCAACGGTAATTTTCATATTTCCTGTAATGGTAATATTTTCATCACACAACGCGATCAAACGTATAGCCATATTTATGATTCACCCCGTATATGTTTCGCTGTATTACTGTGCTCCGAAATGTCTGCCTGTCTGTTGGCAAATCTGCAACATCGTGTCTGTGATCTATGTCCCAGTGCGAACACTCCAATTCAAATGAATGCATGTCCAGCGGTGACTGCTCTGAACACAGTGACACATGTGGCGAGGGTGTACCGGTGTAAATGCTGCAATTGAAACGAATGTATCAGTTACCGTCATCAGTGCCCCAGTGTGAAACGAGCCTAAAAGCGGGGTTCACAAGGTATTGTCGGAGCAATAAATCTGTGCACCTTCAGCACTGCTATCATTCTTAGAAAAGTTAACGCCTGCACTCACTCCATTCCATGCACTTCCCTCCTGTCCTGTCTAACTGCAACCAAGTAGGGAAGTTGCCCCAAATAGTGTCATGGCTCTTAGGTATTGAATTATGTTAAGTCAGTTTTTACTTCTTCATATTTAAGTAGGTCTAATGACTAGAGACCGGATGTTAGGGAAAATGCCTACAGTCATTTATTATAGATGTTGTAAAAGTGACTTCACATAAGTTCATACCAACAACCCTAGAGTTGTTTTCCATGAAGTTAATTTTGCCTATAAATGCCTATTTGCATTTTTTTTCTTGAAATTAACTCAGTATTTCAATGAAATCAACTGAAATGAACAAACTTTATGGAACAAATCATTTCATAGAAGTTTTCAAGTGTTCTTTTTATAAATTTCCTTAGAATATTTTAGAATAAGGGTGGCAATAACCCAATAACCTAGCAGGTAGATGGTTTTCCCCCTCAATGCACTCCCGTTAGGTAAGTATTCTATTTTTTCACCTCATGCATTCCCGTTAAGCGAAATAGCGCTAAGCTTTCTCCCATTGTATCATGCTCCGGCTCTAAGGCTTGGAGAAAAGTTCTTTGCTTCTTTTCAATACAAACACTGCTGAGTGACAAAGAGGTTTCTGCCCTTTGTAAAAAGACAAAACAAATTCCAAAAACATCTCTGATATCATCGCATGCTATTGATAGCATATGTTTATATTATGAACGTAAGGCTGTAAAAAGTTATGTTGTAGTCCATTTTTTGTAAGAGCCTATTTTGAATTGTGATGTTGAGTGATTCCGGGTTCTGTGGCCGTGGTCCATAGTTGGTGTTGATACCAGACGTTTCGCCCTCAACTGCGGAGGGCATCTTCAGTGGCGAGTGCTTCTAGGCGTGTTTCCTGGTCGGAAGCTCTACTCTAAGTAGAGCTTCCGACCAGGAAACACGCCTAGAAGCACTCGCCACTGAAGATGCCCTCCGCAGTTGAGGGCGAAACGTCTGGTATCAACACCACCTATGGACCACGGCCACAGAACCCGGAATCACTCAACATCATGATTACCGGCCGTGAAAGCCTGCATTCAACCTATTTTGAATTGTTTAGTGCCTATATTAATGATTTTTACTGCCTTTTTGCCTCCCTATTTTGAATTTTTTAAATGCCTAACATCCGTATTCTACTAATGACACTTGTAATATTTGCTTAATAATTAGAGCTAGGAATTTTAAGTGCAACATTTTGGTGAAAAAGGTGCAAAAAAGGTGCTTTAATTTAGCAGGAAAAGGTGCAAAAAAAGTGCAAATTTTTAAATAAAAGTTGCAAATTTCCCATGTAAATAATCATTAAAGATTACCAAAACCAATTACAAGAAGTAACTAATGACACAAAATTCACGCATGTTATCTTATATTAAAGAGTCTGTGCAAGACAAATCCCAGAATATTATGTTATTTAAATCATAAGTCGAGAAAACTGTTAAAGCAGATATTATTTAACAACTCAATGTTTTTTTTCTGTGAGGCTGCACCTTCGGTCGCTAAGTATATACTTGTATGTTGAAAAGGAACGTTCCACATAGCAGATACAAGTGGTGCGTATTTTGTTAGCAGTCTGTTTGTTGCAACGTCCTCCACATCAGGCTTCTTGGCTAAGCTCTGCTCTAGCTTCTAGTTTTCCAATCCCCTCCAGTGCTGTCTTGACATCCATCAAAATAGCCCATTGTGAATCTTTCTCAAGATACTGCTCTTCCAATCTTGTAATGGCAGTTTTCAAAAAGGAGTTCACTTTCGGTTTCGGCATACTGTATACTGGTAACTCAGGAAAATAGCAGACCGCACTAGTCAAATATTATTTTGGTCTGAAACATTTATTCACGCACTCAACAACCTTCCTTGCTTGAACAATAGCTTTCGCATAACTGTGGTGCAATGAGGCGCAAACTAATTTAAAATGAATAGCCTAACGTGATTGCACTGAAGTGGAAGTAATGTGATGTGGACTGATACCACATATCGTTACCAACCCTTTAAATTGTATTTGAATAAATGTAGTATATATATATAATTTTGGTAATAAATGTTCGAAAGGAGACAAAAAAGGTTTGAAAAGGTGCAAAATGTGCTTCCATTAAAGAAAAGGTGCAAAAAGGTGCTAGCATTGAATAAAGGTGCAAAAAGGTGCAACTAAAACACAGTTAGGGGCATTTATTTTATGTTTTCTTTGCAATACTAGCTAATTTGAACATTATAGTAACAAAAAAAAAAAAGTGCAGCACCTAAAATTCCTAGCTCTATTAATAATATTTGTTTCACCAATCCGTGCCACACTCACAGCAAGTGGGAATAATCTGTCCTTAAAATTATGACTAGTGGGAGGGGATAAAGGCAGGGAGGGAAATTATTTACTGAGGCAGAAAATGAATTAGTGTTCGGTTCACATATCTTACATTGGTCAGGCAACACCAGGCTAATTTAATAAAGTAACGCTATCAGGTTAATTAATAATTATGAACTGGAATGAGATACTTACTGGCGCTATCGAACCCGTAGGTTCATGACCGCACGGACATAAGCTCTCCATACATCCCTATCCTGAGCTAATGCTTTCCAATCATTCCCTGTATAATCTACTTTCCTCAAATCATAGGTAATGTTATTCTCCCACCTTATTCTTGGTCTGCCAGCTGGGCGTTTTCCCTCTGGTTTTCCTACAAGAAGCTTCCATGCACGTCTTTCATTCCCCATACGTGCAACATGTCCTGCCCATCGCAGTCTATGTGTTCTTATTATATCTGGCTTCCTATAAAGACCATGTAGTTCATCGTTATGTAGTCTTCTCCATTCACCTGTCTGTTCATCTCTCTTTGGTCCAAAAATTTTCCTAAGAATTTTATTCTCAAATACTCGTAAATTCCTTTCCTCCCTTAAAGTAAGACTCCATGAATAGGAATGAGATGCACAAAGAAATTAAACATAGGCTCAATTCTGGAAATGCGTGCTATTATGGATTACAGAGACTATTGACGTCCCAACTCCTTTCAAAAAACGTTAAGCTGAAAATATATAAAACTATTATTCTACCAGTTATATTATATGGGTGCGAAACATGGACTCTTACTTTAAGGGAGGAAAGGAGATTACGAGTATTTGAGAATGAAGTTCTTAGGAAAGTTTTTGAGCAAAAAAGAGATGAACAGACAGGTGAATGGAGAAGACTGCTTAATAGTGAGCTACATGATATGTATAGGAAGTCAGATATAATAAGAACAGTTAAGTCTTGTGTACTGCGATGGGCAGGACATGTGGCACGTATCGTGGATAAAAGAGGTGCATGGAAGCTTCTTGTAGGAAAACCAGTGGGAAAACGCCCAGTTGGTAGACCAAGAATGAGGTGGGAGAATAACATTAACTATGATTTGAGTGAAGTACATTATATAGAGGATGATTGGAAAACATTAGCTCAGGATAGGGATGTATGGAGAGCTTATGAATTAGTGTTCACATATCTTGCGTGGTCGTGAACCTACGGGTTCGATAGAGCCAGTGAGTTAGTTAATTAGTTAGTTTAACACAATGAGGTTTATTTTAATTATTATGAGTTGTTCTTTTTGCTGACTCACTTCATATTTATGTTTTTCTTGCAGACTCTTTGTTTCAGCAATCTTTTGCCATTTTCAATGCTATCCAACTGTTGGCAGTCCTGTAGGTTGATACCATTAATTCAACAGTTGGATAGCATTGAAAATGCAAAAGATTGCTGAAACCAGGGTGTGCAAGAAAAAAATAAATATGAGGTGAGTCAGGGGAAAATAAAAACTGGCTATGTTGACAAATTATGTAGTTTGTCTGGAATTTTAGTAGAGTTGAATACTTGACACAAATAATTAATTAGTTAGTTTAACACAATGAGGTTTATTTTAATTATTATGAGTTGTTCTTTTTGCTGACTCACTTCATATTTATGTTTTTCTTGCAGACTCTTTGTTTCAGCAATCTTTTGCCATTTTCAATGCTATCCAACTGTTGGCAGTCCTGTAGGTTGATACCATTAATTCAACAGTTGGATAGCATTGAAAATGCAAAAGATTGCTGAAACCAGGGTGTGCAAGAAAAAAATAAATATGAGGTGAGTCAGGGGAAAATAAAAACTGGCTATGTTGACAAATTATGTAGTTTGTCTGGAATTTTAGTAGAGTTGAATACTTGACACAAATAATTGTTGTCAAATAACAATATTTATTGCAACATGGCTAACACAACTCTCTGCTTGGGGTAGCAACAGAACAGCGGGTTACACCAGATGGGATCGGAAAAGAATTGAAGACTACGCCAATTTTGGAATATATTAAACAGTACCAACTACATTGGAAACACCATCTTGAAAGAATGAGAAATTATATACCACTACAGGCCACCGCTCTATCAACTGAGCTCTTACAACAATTGTCCACAACCTATTACACCGGTTTTTATTTTTTTGATTTTCTGATGATTCTGGCCAGAATTTTTGAAAAAAAGTGAAATTATTGTATTGTCATGGGTCCTTTACAAGTATACAAAGTTCCTAGTCGATCCAATGTTTTTAAGTGGGTGAAAATCGTGTTATAAGATTCCGTTACATAGATACAGATCCGTTACATAAGCTATAATCTTGGCATTTTTAAAAAAATGTGAAAATTTTCGAAATTTTGAAAACTGCAGAAAATCAGTCCCCGAGGGTGTGTCCGGGAATTATAAATAAAAAAATCCGATCTAAATCAAAAATTTCAAAATTCAGTTTTTCAAGGCTTAGTGTTAAAAAAAATGTAAAAAAGTTCGAAATTTTGAAAACTGCAGAAAATCAATCTGGAGGGTGTGTCCGGGATTTATAAATAAAAAAATTCAGTCTAAATCGAAAATTTCAAAATTCAGTTTTCGGAGGCTATAATCTTGGTGTTTTTCAAATGTAAAAATTTTCGAAATTTTGAAACCTGCAGAAAATCAGTCTGGAGGGTGTGTCCGGGATTTATAAATCAGAAAAATCCGGTCTAAATTGAAAATGTCATTATTAAGATTTCCATGTCTATAATCTTCGTGTTTTAAAAAATAAATGTCAAATTTTCGAAATTTTGAAAACTACAGAAAATCAATCTAGAAGGAGTGTCCGGGATTTATAAATAAAATTCCGGTCTAAATCGAAAATTTCAAAATTCAGTTTTCAAAGGCTATAATCTTGATTTTTTAAAAATTCAAAATTTTCGAAAATTTTAAAAATACTGAAAATCAACCTATAAAGTGTGTTCGGGATTTATAAATAAATAATCCGGTCTAAATAGGAAATTTCAAATTGAGTTTTCCAAGGCTATAATCTTGATGTTTTGAAAAAAAATGTCAAACTTTTAGAAATTTTGAAAACTGCAGAAAATCAATTTAGAGGTTGTATTCGGGATTAATGAATAAAAAATCCTGTCTAAATCGAACATTTAAAATCGAGTTTTCCAAGGCAATCTTGGTGTTTTTGTAAAAAATGTAAAAATTTTGAAATTTTGAAAACTGCAGAAAATCAATGTAGAGGGTGTGTCCGGTATTTATAAAGAAAAAATCGGGTCTAAATCGAAAATTTCAAAATTCTGTTTTCCAAGGCTATAATCTTGGTGTTTTTAAAAAAATGTGAACATTTTCGAAATTTTGAAAACTGCAGAAAATCAGTCCCCGAGGGTGTGTCCGGTATTTGTAAATAAAAAATCGGGTCCAAAACGAAAATTTCAAAATTCAGTTTTCCAAAGCTATATATAATCTTTTTGTTCTGAAAAAAAGTCGAAATTTTCAAAATTTTGAAAACTGCAGAAAATCAATTAGAGGCTGCGTCCGGGATTCAGTATGCATAAATTACGATTTACATCCAAAATTTCAGAATTAAGTTTTCCAAGGCTATGATCTGCCTGTTTTTCAAAATATGTCAAAATTTTCGAAATTTTGAAAACTGCAGAAAATCAATCTAGAGGGCGTGCCTGCAAAAATTATGGTCTAAACCGAAAATTTTAAAATTCAGTTTTCCAAGGCTATATATAATCTTGGTGTTTCTAAAAGAATGTCAGAATTTTCGAAATTTTGAAAACTACAGAAAATCAATCTAGACGGTGTGTCCTGGATTTATAAATAAAAAATCGGGTCTAAATTTAAAATTTCAAAATTCAATTTTTTGCAATGCTTAGTGTTTTTCAAAAAATGTCAAAAGTTTGGAAATTTTGAAAACTGCAGAAAATCAATCTAGAGAGTGTGTCCGGGAATTATAAATAACAAAATCTGGTCTAAATCCAAAGTTTCATAATTCAGTTTTCCAAGGTTTAGTGTTTTTCAAAAAATGTAAAAAAATTCAAAATTTTGAGAACTGCAGCAAATCAATCAAGAGGCTGTGTCCGGGATTTATAAATTAAAAAATCCGGTTTTAATCGAAAGTTTTAAAATTAAGTTTTCGGAGGCTTAGTGTTTTTCAAAAATGTCAAATTTTTTGAAGTTTTGAAAACTACAGAAAATCAATCTAAAGGGTGTGTAAGGATTTATAAATAAAAAATCCACTGTAAATCGAAAATTTCAAAATTCAGTTTTTCGAGATTATAATCTTGGTGTTTTTCAAATGTCAAAATTTTCGAAAATTTTGAAAACTACAGAAAATCGTTATAGAGGGTGTGTCCGGGATTTATAAATAAAAAAAATCCGGTCTAAATCGAAAATTTCAAAATTCAGTTCTCCAAGGTTATAATAATAATATAATAATAATAATAATAATAATAATAATAATAAATGTGCACTCAGGTTGAGCATTAGTGGTGGTTTAGTCTTTGCTGTAGTCTGTAATGGGTTTTGTCCTTTTCGCACATGTTATGATGTGGTATTTGCCGCATCTCTGTCCACACAACACACACTTGCATTCTTCGGTCGGCTCGTGGAATTTCTTGTTTGTACATATCTTGTTGTGAAATCCGTGTACTGCGAGTCGTGTTGTGACGTGTCTCTGGGGGTTGCACTCTCTGGTCCATCTGTCGTCCAGCATGGCAGTTGTGGTGTAGAAATCTATGTCTATTTCCTTCTTCTTCCTATTTCTGATGCTTATGAATTTCTGGTATGGTTCTGTGGATTGTAGATAGAATTGGGTTCTTATGTCCTCTATGAAGTAGGTCTCTCTCATGAGTTCATAAGCAAAACGAGATGGCGCTGTTTTTCCTATTCTCAGGATCCGTTTCATGAACATTGCTTTCACTTTTTCGATTCTTATCAGATCTCCGATCTTAAGTTTTTCCCAAATTATCTCTATTCCATATGTAATAACTGGTGCCACTGTCGTTTTGAATAACTGCATTGCTGTACCTGTCGATAAGTTGGCCAGATTCGGGATATTGTATGATGTTCGGATGGCTGCCGCTGCTCTTTCTTGGATGTGTATTCCGAAGGACGTTGCTGTTGTCTGTAGAGTGAATCCTAAATATTTGTATTTTCCCACTTTTTGTAGTGGTTGATTGAGTAGTGTTATGTTGTCTTTTGATGTTGATTTTCCCCCTTTTCTAAATGTCATCTGGACTGTTTTCTCTTCATTTATCTGCACGTTGTTCTCCTGTGCCCAGATCTCTAATCTTTTTATTGCTTTTTGTATGTCCTCCTTTTCTGTAGCTCCTATCACCATATCGTCTGCATATAAGATTAGTTTTGCTTTTGAGTTTTCCTCGATTATGGTGTTCACGTCTGCTGTATAGATGTTAAACAGTGTGGGGCTCATGGGATCTCCTTGCAGAACTCCGTTCGTCTGTACTATATCTTCCGAAATTTCAACATTGTTGTTTACTTGGACTATGTTTCGCTGTAGGCAGGCTTCGATTATTCTCACTAGTGGGTCTTCCTTTCCGATCATCTGTTTCAGTTTCTCAATGAGCTTTTGTCTGTTTATTGAGTCAAAAGCCTTCTTGAAATCGACGAATACTGCATGGTACTTCCCTCTTGTATGTCTTAGGGCGTCTTCTATTTGGTCCATTAGATATTTCACTGCTTGTACAGTGCTTCTGCCTTTCGTAAATCCAAATTGGTTTTCCGGGATGTGTCCCTTGGTCGCTTCTAGGAGTCTTTCATTGAGGATCTTTGTGAACACTTTAAAGGAGGCGTTTTCTAGCGCTACTCCTCTGAATGAATCAGGTGATGCTCTGTCCCCTTTTCCTTTATATAGTATCTTTAGGGTCGCTGTGTTCCATCTCTCCGGAATTTCTCCTTTCTGTATGCATTTGTTCATCAAGTCTTTCCATAGTTCCTCTAAGTTGTCGAGCGATTCTTTGAGGTGTTCCATGTAGATGTTGTCTGGGCCTGCAGATTTTTTGTTATTCCCTCCATTTATTGCCTTTCTGAGTTCTTGTGATGTTATCGGTTCTTGGATCTGTGTGAGTTTCGTTTTGTCCAAGTCATATGCTCGGTCCATGTCCTGCTTATTCAGTAGGTCTGAGAAGTGGCTTTCCCATTTTTGTATGTGAATTTCTCCTGTTGTGGGTGAGATTCTCTTTTTCAATGCTATAAACGGATTTGATTTTGCGTCCTCCGCTAGCTTTCTTCCTTGTCTTTCTGTATATTCTTCTCTTTTCCTTTTTAGTATTCCTTTGTAGTTCCTTCTCTTTTCTGCGTACTTGGTTAGGTCTTCCTGTCGTTTGTAGGTTTTTGCTATGTGTAGTGCATGCAATGTTTCTTTCCTTTCCTTGTAGCATTCTTGGTCGAACCATATTTGTGCATATCTTCTTTTTCTTACTTTTATAGCTTTCTTCATCACTTGGGTGGAGATTTCTAGGGCTTCTTCGAGTTTGCCTTCTTCTATTAGATCCCTTGCTTTCTCGATGTTTTCTTCGTTGAGTTTTATTACTTCCTGTTGTATTTGCCTGGTGTATATATTTGGTCCATTCGCTTCTTTCCTCGTTTGTGGTATTTTCATATGGAAACTTGTCATTATCGGGATGTGTTTCCGTATGGGTGCCGCTGCGGAGTTCCATAGCCCGTTTTGTTTGATTAGTTTTAGATTTTCTCCTTTAAAGAATACTAGATCGATCGTGCTGTGGCCGTTCTGTGCGAAATAAGTTGGGGTATCCTTTGTATTCGCTATTTTGAACCCTTCCTCTTCTAGAGTCTCTAGCAGAATGTGTGTTTTGGCAGTTTCCTTATCGAGCCTGCAGTTAAAGTCTCCGGCGAGTATTACATTTTTATCTGCTTTTGTTTGTTCGATGGCTGTTGATATTTTATCTATTATGTTTTCGATGGGAGCACTTGGTTGTATGTATATTCCTATTATTGTTACTGTGGAGGTTTGTACTATGATCATGTTTTCCTCCTTGGTAATTCCTTCAATATCTCCTGTTCTCCCTTTTATGAAACATGTGACTCCACCTGCTGGTCTTCCCTCCGTCGGGGTTGCTAGTGCATGTATGGCGTAGTAACCTTGTAATTCTATGTCTTCGGTAAGGAAGGTCTCTGTGAGTATCATGACGTCCGTATTGTCTATTGTCTTCTTTGGTATGTAGGGTAGTGCATTTCTTATTCCCTCTATGTTCCATAGTAGTATATTTATTTCCTTATTCTGCTGGGGTTCATTTTTCTTTGCCACGTTCTTGTTTAAGTTATTGTAGTTCCACCCCGTCGTCTTCTTCCCTTCTCCATGAGTATCTCCGAAATCGAAATCTTCTGACCTTAATTCCTTGTGGCCAGAAATCCGCGTTCTGTGCGTCTTCCAGGTAGATGTAAGGGAAACCGATCTTGAAAGCTTTTCTGTCTCCTAGGGTGTGAAGTTCTTCACATTCTATATTACCCTTAATGCCGTTTTTTTCCAGGAATTTTCTTATGTTGCTTTCGGTGGTGTTGCGTTTGAGTCCTCCTATGTACATCCAGGCCATCTTTTCCGCTGCTTGCAGTTCGTCGTCTTCTTTCCTGTGCCCTTGCCCGGTTATAAACGGTCTGCTGTCTTCTGTGTATCTTATTTCCCTTTCTGTTTCTTTCTGATAATTTCTGTTCTTTTCTTCGAAAGCGTTGGTGTTTTCTTCATCTCTCATGTTATTTGTCCTCTTTTCATTGTAGTTTAGTTTCATTGGTGTCTTGCTTATTAGTCTTTGGTTAATTTTCTGTTCAATCTTTTTGTCCAGCTTGTTTTCTAAAAAGTCTATTATGTTTTCTAGTTTGTCGTTTATTATCTCAGTGTTTATTGCTGTCTGGTTGGCTCCCCTGTCTTTGTGTTTATTGTCGTGAGCTTGTTTCTTTGTACTGGTCGGTGCGTGTTGTGTTGTGTCTTGGTGCTTCTCTTCTTCTCCGTCAGATGTAGCGCTGTGGCAGACACTATTTGTTACTTCTTGTAGATGGACAAGAGATGGCGCTACTTGTCCCGCTGGGCAGCTGTCTGGTTCCCGTGCCTCTATCAATTTGCCATGTGTAACCTCTTTGTTTTGGTTATTCTCATTTTCGTTCATCTTAGTATCTAGTTTACATTTCATTGATTTAATATAACTACGTATGGTTCTTACCGCATTTTGTAGTTCTTCCTTCGTTTCCTTCTTCAGGTAACCTCCTATTTCCGTGATATTTTCCACACTTTTTAGAGCATTCTCTAGCTGCCGTTCCGTCTCGTCCGCCATCTTGGGTCAAGTCTCCAAGGTTATAATCTTCCTGTTTTTCAGAAAATGTCAAACTTTTGGAAATTTTGAAAACTGGAGAAAATCGATCTAGAGGATGTGTCCGGGATTTATAAATAAAAAATCCGGTTTAAATCGAACATTTCATTATTCAGATTTCCGTGGCTATAATCTTGGTGCTTTTTTAAAAAAATGTCAAAATTTTCGAAATTTTGAAAACTGCAGTAATCAATCTAGAGGGCGTGTCCGGGATTTGTAAATAAAAAAATTCTGTCTAAATCAAAAATTTCAAAATTCAGTTAAAAAAGTCAAATTTTTCGAAATTTTGAAACTACACAAAGTCAATGTAGAGGGTGTGTCCGGGATCTATAAACAAAAAATACGGCCTAAATCGAAAATTTCAAATTGAGTTTTCCAAGGCTTTAATCTTGGTGTTTTTGTAAAAAATGTACAAATTTTCGAAATTTTGAAAACTACAGAAAATCAATATAGAGGTGTGTCCGGGATTTATAAAGAAGAAAATCCGGTCTAAATCGAAAATTTCAAAATTCAGTTTTCCGAGGCTATATTATGTGTTTTTCAAGTAATGTCAAAATTTTGAAAACTACAGAACACCTGGTGACCAGGATGGCGGTACACGGTTTCCACCAGAGAATATGCACCAAGAAAACATATCACGTACCAGAAGACACATGCGTATGCGAGATGTGCAAGGAAAGATATGACCGATACCACATCACAGTGTGTAAAAACAGAAAGAAATCCATATGTGAATATGCACGGGACAAATAAAACAAAACAATACACAATGTGTGAACATTCTCATTATTATTATCAATCTAGAGCGTGTGGATTTATAAATAAAAAATCCTGTTTATATCGAAAATTTAAAAATTCAGTTTTCCATGGCTTAGTGTTTTTCAAAAAAATGTAAAAAAAAATCGAAATTTTGAATACTGCAAATAATAAATCAGGAGGGTGTGTCCTGGATTCATAAATAAAAAATCCTGTTTATATCGAACATTTCAAAATTAAGTTTTCCAAGGCTATGTGTTTTTCAAAAAAAAATATTAAACAATTCGAAATTTTGAAAACTGCAGAAATCAATCTATTGGGTGTTTCCGGGATTTATAAATAAAAAAATCCAGTCTAAATCGAAAGTTTCAAAATTCAGTTTTCCAAGGCTTAGAATTTTTCCAAAAATATAAAAATATTCGAAATTTTGAAAACTGCAGAAAATCAATCTGGAAGGCGTGTCTGATTTATAAATAAAAAATCCAGTTTATATCGAAAATTTCAAAATTAAGTTTTCCAAGGCTTACTGTTTTAAAAAAAAATAAAAAATTCTAAATTTTGAACACTGCAGAAAATCAAACTATAGAGCGTTTCCGGGATTTATAAATAAAAAAATTCGGTCTAAATCGAAAGTTTCAAAATTCAGTTTTCCAAGGCTTAGAATTTTTAAAAAATATTAAAAAATTCGAAATTTTGAAAACTGCAGAAAATCTATCTAGAGGGTGTGTCCTGGATTTATAAATAAAAAATCCTGTTTATATAGAACATTTCAAATTAAGTTTTCCAAGCATTAGTGTTTTTATAAAAATGTCGGAATTTTTGAAATTTTGAAAACTGCAAAAAATCAGTGTAGAGGGCGTGTCCGGGATTTATAAATAAAAAATCCAATCTAAATCAAAATTTTGAAAATTCTACTTTCCGCGGCTATAATCTATGTGTTTTTCAACTAATGTCCAAATTTTCGAAAATTTTAAAAACTGCAGAAAGAAATCAATCTAGAGGGTGTGTCCGGGATTTATAAATAAGAAATTCCGGTCTAAATCGAAAATTTCAAAAATCAGTTTTCCAAGGTTACAATCTTGCTGTTTTTCAGAAAATGTCATACTTTTGGAAATTTTGAAAACTGCAGAAAATCAATGTAGAACGTGTCGTCTGGGAATTATAAATAAAGAATTACGGTCTAAATGGAAAATTACATTATTCAGATTTCCATGGCTATAAACTGGGTGCTTTTTTTTTAAATCTAAATTTACAAAAACTACAAAAATACTATCTGGAGGGTGCGTACGGGATTTATAATGCAAAAAATCCGCTCTAAATCCAAAATTTAAATTTTTATTTTACCAAGGCTATAATTTTGGTGATTTTTAAAAAATGTCAAAATTTCAAAAACTACAAAAATACTATCTAGAGGTTGTGTCCGGGATTTATAATGCAAAAATCCAGTAAAAATCCAAAATTTCAAAATTTATTTTTGCAAGGCTATAGTCTTGGTGTTTTTAAAAAAAATGTAAAAAATTTCAAAAACTACAAAATACTATATATAGGGTGTGTCGTTGATTTATAATGCAAAAAATCCGGTCATAATCCAAAATTTCAAAAGTGACTTTTCCAAGGCTATAATCTTAATGTTTTTCAAAAAAAGTCAAAATTTTCAAAATTTTAAAAACTACAAAAGTACTATCTAGTGGGTGTGTCCGGGATTTATAATGTAAAAAATCCGGTCTAAATCCAAACATTCAATTTCTTTTTCCAAGGCTATAATCTTTGGGATTTTTAAACGAAATGTTAATTTCAAAAACTACAAAAATTTACTATCTAGAGGGTGTTGTCCGGATTATAATGAAAAAATCCAGTCAAATCCAAATTTAAAATTGATTTTGCAGGGCTATAGTCTGGTGTTTTCAAAAAATTGTCAAAATTTCAAAAACTACAAAATACTATCTAGAGGATGTGTCCGGGCTTTGTAATATAATGATAATTTTCGTTTTAAAATCCAAATTCAAAATGCTTTTCTTAGGCTATAGTCTTGGTGTTTTTAAAAAGTAAACATTTTAAATTTCAAAACTACAAAAATATATCTAGAGGTGTGTCCGGGATTTATAATCAAAAAATCCGTCTACATCCAAAATTCAAATTGGTTTCAAGGCTATAGTATGGTTAAAGGTAAAGTGACCCCAAACAGGGCTAGGAGGCCCTTGGGGCAGTAGGAGGTTAAGGCTCCCACTTTTTCTTGACAATCGGCACTTGATGTCAGCCGGGTTGTCAGCCCTGGTGACGGCCGCCTTACCCCAAACAAGCGTCTGGTACTCTTTCAGTTAAGGCTGAGTCGCCCCGGGCCATATTGCGCCAGAGGTTGGGTCAGTTTAAAAATCCTGACCCCACGGGACTCGAACCCTCAGACATTCCGGCTTGTAGCGCCCGTGCCTTAACCACTTACGCTCCGGACGTGGTTTCCAAAAAAATGTCCCACATTATTTTCGCAAATTTCAAAACTGGAAAATTACATCTAGAGGGTGTGTCGGGATTTATAATGCAAAAATCCGGTTTCACACAATCCAAAAATTCAAAATAGTGTTTTTAAAGCATAGTTTGGTGGTTTACATAAAATGACAAAAATTTTTCGAAATTTCAAAAAACTGCAAAAATTACATCTCTAGGGGTGTGTCAGGGATTTATAATGCAAAAAAATCCGTCCTAAATTGAAAGATTTCAAAATTGTGTTTTTCCAGGTTAGTCTTGGTGGTTTCCAAAAAATGTCAAATTTTCGAAAATTCAAGAACTGCAAAAATTTACATCTAGAGGATGTGTC